>VDFB02268439.1:0-42157 GCA_007258455.2 Sequoia sempervirens
TTTTTTTAAAAGAACATAAGATTATATTTAAATATTCCAATATAACAAAGTATTAAGTTACACGACTAATTCCAATGGGGTACACGAAGTGACATTACTATTCTAACCTATAACCAAGACAACAGATTAAACAATAGTTAAACAGTTACATAAATCTATTCATTCCCATTTCATCATTTAAAATATCTATTAAACAGTAACCATATTCATAACATATGTACATATGACAATACATGAAATTATAAATATATAAGGCATTTATATTACCATAGATACAACACAACTTAACACAACTATTACAAATGATCATTCCTAAATAAATACATGGCCTGAATATACATTACATCCAAATGATAGTAAAATACAACTGTCTGAAAATACATCTCAACAACCACATATACAATTTACAACAAGGTCATCCCAAGACATGTGGGAGAC
Organism: Sequoia sempervirens; assembly: GCA_007258455.2. Lineage (NCBI taxonomy): Eukaryota > Viridiplantae > Streptophyta > Pinopsida > Cupressales > Cupressaceae > Sequoia > Sequoia sempervirens. The sequence continues at coordinate 439 of VDFB02268439.1, forward strand.
AAGTACATTAATGAATACATTACATCTGAAGTATAACATACATCTGGTACAAAGAATTACTGGATCATCAACATCTTCCAAAACCCTGCAGTAAAAGATACATCTGCAAAAAAAAGGGAACCCAACAGGGTGCAAAGCACTTTCCATGCAACCACCCCCGTGCTGAGAGTAGACAAGGAAGGGTCCCCGACCAAGCATGCCTAACAATACACAAAGACTAACTCCAAATAGACAACTTAACATCAAAGACCACTTAGAAACTCAACAACGACAACTCCAAAGGCACAACAACACCACTTCAGAACATAATAACAAGTCATAATCACAACATCAATGAAACTCAAGACATAATATCAAAGACTATTTCCAATAATAACCAAAGAGAAATCAATAAATCACTTAACCACTACAAACACAATATCACTTAACAACTACAATCACAAGTCACCTAACAACTACAAACACAATATCACTTAACACGAGGTTACAATGCTTCCAGAGAATAAAGATCATGAACATCGCACAATAACTGATTAACTGTTGACATAGGAAGAGTGTCATGCATAAATTGCCATGAGTTACCCTGGCTCAACCTTCCTAGGCTACCAGACCCCCATCCTGGGTTACCCTGGCTTGCCTCTACCGGCCGCCGGACCCTCATGCAAAACTATGCGTCCCATCTCATCTCGAGCCTTATCATTCACTTGCTTCACGAGAGAGACATTCTTTAACTTATTTAGTGTGAAAGATCCCCATTTATTCTTTTAGATTATCACTTAGTTAAACTCTAGGTAGGTTACACTAGCGCCCCTTTGTGTGTCAGACCCCCACAAAGAGCCACTCTCCTATCGACAACACACAAGGTACAATACCACAATAGGCAAATGGACAACATAACCTCTCCAATCCAAGGAGGAAACAAACAAGGAATCTCACTCTGAACACTGGAGGAAAACAAATACGAAAACACACTCCTTCCAAAGGAGGTACAAATCTCATTACTCACTCCTATTTCTTAGGAGGCACAAATCCTCGTTCGTGGAAACAGGGTACAACATCATAGTACAACTCCACCCATTCCCAAGACAATTCACAAACTGAACCTCTACACAAAACATCCCACTCTAGATAACTTCTCTGGAAGACTTACATAGACCCTTAACCCCATTTGCCCGAAATGAAGAATAAAAGAAACATGATAGAAAAACATTCCAGGCAACACATTATCTAATGTTAGGGTTTCCTAAACCTAGTCAAACATAGTTTTCAATCTTGTATTTACTCAATCAAAACACCAAATTCATTTCCCAACATTGAAGTGTTTACAACCCAAACATTTACTCTAAATTTCACAGTTAACTTCCCTAATCAAAGCGTTTCAAATAAATAGTCATCAACTCAAAAGAAATCCGTTTTAATTCAACACACCTAACATATTCCTAATGTGCACAACTATATTAAACATTGCAATTTCTCCTATTCTTATCATATTAAAATTCATATTTACAACAAAACAACACTATTAACCAAATGTTCATATATATACAAATAATCATTTAATAAAACTAATATAATCCAATACAAAATTATTTTATAAAACCAATTTAAATTAAATCATAGTCGAATATTATAAACAAAAAATAAAATTGAATTAAAACTCAATAAATATAAATATATATATTAAATAATAGATAACAAATATATATTAAATAATATATAATATATATATATATATTAATAAAAATCAAATTATAAAATTTATTTTATAAATCAAATTTGAATTAAATTAAATTAAATTTACAAACTCTAAATAAAATTATGAATTTTTTTAAAAAAAGAAAGAATGAACTTAATACACAACATTACACATGGGCCCCACACAGTAGAAGGTACTACGTACCTCCCAAGGGAGGTACTGCGTACCTCCCAATGGAGGCCGCAGTCCCATGACTGTGCAGTGCCTTGGGATCGGGGCTGGTATGGCTACCGCCGTCCACTCCCCTTCCCCAAATTTAAAATACTTTCACATATAAATTTTGTTTTTATAATTTTATTTTTATATATTTTATTCTAATTTCATTTAAATTTTCAATGCACTTTTAATTTTATTTTTCTCATAAATATATAATTCGTACTAAAAACGACCTCGAACATATCAAATTCATAAATATTCTGAACATAAAAATCCATAAAACATATATATATATATATATATAATTTATTATTTTCCAAAATGAAATTAACCCAATACCCAGATTTAAAATATATACATATATTTATTTTATCAATATTCTTAAATACAAACTATATATATATATTTAGGTTTTCCTACCATGGAAAATGAGAACGTACAGAACAATTACTCATTTATTTAATTTAATTTATATTAAAAAAATTTAGAAGATAGGACAAGAATTTCAATAAGAAGGTAAGCAATTTATTTGTATGTAAACCTGTAAATACATATATATTATTTTATTTAATTTTTAACATAATTTTCCTTTTAACTCTTATATATATATATTTATGAAGATTTTCTTTAAATTCATAGGCACAGATTTCGAGGACATACGTAAATATATATTATTTTAAAGAAGATATGGTATTTAATGTATATATCTTGCCAGAATAAATTATAAAAATTATCAATATGATCAAGAGATCGATTTTCACTAAAACCCAAAAAGAATAGAGCATAAAATTTTGATTTCCACAATAATTGATTTACTTTTCAAAACAATAAATTTCTCGACCAAATTATATTGAAGAATTTTGAAGGGATTTTGCTTAAGTTTTCTACAGAAGATTTCAAGGGTTTTAATAAAAACGAGTTTTCAAATCATAAAACTTCATTGAAACAATTTTTGAAAACATAGCAACCAGATTTGTTTACAGATCTACAAAGTATTAATAATTTAAAAGGAGAAAACCTGAAATCCTTTGTCTGAAGAAGAAACCCTTCTGTGACCTCTCAATCTCCTCCTGCCGCTCTCTTTTCTCGATCTTCTACCTTCGACGTTCTTCTGAACAATCTTTTCTTTCCAATACCACAATAATTTTACCCAGAAAAAAAAACTCCAAACTAAAAAACTATCTTTCTTATTTTCCTTTTCTAGATCCAGAACAACAGAGCAAAACTTGTGTGAGAATCAATTCCCTCATAAAACTAATAAATCAAAGATAAAGATTCAATAAAGCTCTTTCGCTTTCTTTTTCAAAAAAGCCTATTTTCTTATTGGTCTTTTTCTCAGCTTTTAAAAGCACAACCTATCTACAATTTTAATTAAAAATAATTTATTTACTTTAGATATTATCTTCACATGATTTTCTAATTTAATATCAATAAAAAAATAATATCTAATTATTCTCAACAATATTAATTTAATTTAATTTCTTGTATTTTAATTAATTAAATACCTTTTAATTTACAATATATTTAAATTTAATATTTTTCTACCTCTCAATTAAATCAAATAACAATGCAACATTAATTAATTATTTTATGAAAGACGATTAATTAATTAAACACTAACCAAGAATTAAATAAATACTCAACAGTCAACTACATACAAGACAAAGACAAAACTTCAGTCATAACACAACGACTCACAACAGACGACAAACTTGGAATGGGGACACTTCCAAACCTACTCCCTTTTTCAACATTTTACCCATTGGGTTAATTTATTGCTCGCCCTGTCCTGCCGAAGCAGGTGGAAATGAGACTTATTCCTGCAATCCTGCATCCAAGTAAACATCAAGTAGCACATGTATATATATATAATCAAACATCCTATCATGAGAAGGAATTGCAGTGTAGCAGGGCACTCGTGAACGAGTGATGCTACACTATCCTCTCACCTAATCTATTCTAACAATTACAATATCCATGACGAACTAACATTTCTAACCAAATTATTGATCATAAGATAACACGATACTTAACTACTACATCATAACTAATTATTAAACCATTGCATTATAAAATAATACTGAATTCAAATAACATGATCACCATAGAATCATCATATCAACATATAAAACATTAATGAACAACTATTTGAATAAACAATAATCCAATCAACACACAGAGTATCATAAATCATACTAATAATGTCATATCAAATGATCATGTCCACTAAAGGAATAACATCATTAAACTTCAAACCAACCAAATCAAACCATAATAGTATCATCATAGTATCAACGTATCAAGTTAAAGCATAGAAATTAATAAGTCTAAACAGTATGAGGGGTATTACATATGTACATATAGCTACATATATATATACAAACATATGTATATGCATACACACATATACATATGCACATATACAAACATAGAGGCATATATATACATATATATATAGATAGTTACATACACATACATATACATATGCATACACATATATACATATGCACATATACAATTATATATACTTATATATATATGTATGTATGTATGTATGTATTTATGTATGTATATATATGTATGTATATATATACACACATACAAACATATACATATATATATACATATAGATACAATGATTTTATACACATATATTTTTCAATTATTTAGACCTAATTTTTATTGTTGTTTAATAAATTCAAGTGCAATTGCAATGCATGCGTGCATACATTAAGCATTAACCCATATAGGGTAGAGATGCTAAAAAACTATAAAATGACACTGTGGAAGATATAGAAACTTACAAAAGCTTTGTTTTTCAATTCCAAAATGGTAGACATAAACCCTCTCAAAAGGCATTGATTTCACCCTCATCGAACATTCCAAGCAAATCACCACACAACTTAGAAATGAAAGTATACAAGATATAGGAATTTACAAACGCCACCTTTCTCGCTTCCAACACCATAGATAAAAACCCTCCCAACAAACACAAATTTCAGCCTTATGAAACACCCTGAGAAAATGAACAAACAATGCAAATAACACTTTGCTCAAAAGACTTAAAACTTCACACCATAAGCTAGTAATGATGTCTGCACTTCAGTCCACTCACAATAAATGAGAAGACACAAATAGTAAATGCAATTATACTGCTCAAGATGCCACACATCCCTAGGAAGAATCCATGCCAAGACATGCCTATACAAACAAACTCATGAAATATTTCCAATAGCAAATCTCTCTACAATAATTATTATTATTTAAAAAATTTAGAAAATGCCAAACCATGAGGAAAATTACAATCGCCAATCACAAAATTGCAAAAACAAAAAAAAATCACTTTTTCTAAATATTCTCCACAACATCACCAAAACCATATCTTTATTTTTTCTGGCACCATTCCCCAAGCACAGTTTTAATATGCAAGATTGAGGCAATAACACTAGCCCCTAGCCTTATAAAGGTAGAGACTAAAAATACTAAACAAAGATATTTGAAAGATTTGAAAATTTTATCATTAAGAATGGAAGAAATATTTTCTCTCGACATATGCATTGCAACTACATTTCAATTTATAAAATGAAAATGAAAATCGGGTCTAAGTAGCTGGAAAATGTTTGGGTGTAAAATTATTAATTTTTTGTTTGTTGAGAGGGCTTTGATATGGTTTTCCTCTTGCACTTTCTCTTTTTGTGCATGCATAGCATTCTAATAATGGGCTTATGCATATATAGTGTGTCAATTCTATTTAATGTCAATAGACTAGAATGCAACTCTCATTAATGACTTTTGCAATAAATTTCAATGAGTTGCAGTGTTTATTCATTTCCTTACACTAGCTCTCAAACAAGGAAACTTGAAAAAAAGTTGTTGCACTGTCATTTGGGTATTGTTTACTCACTTGCTTAGATTTTTTGATGAGATGGACATCTTTATCTGTTGATAGGATCTGTAACACCCCTCCATTTTGTTCTTTTGATCGAGCAATGTTCATTATATATGCTTTGCTTTGTCAGCACATTGGTTATAAACTTGATTACTTTTGACCGCTAATTGTTAAGCGATGTAAACATTATGTTTTGATGTGATGGTACTTTAATCAGATGATATTATTGTTTCATGTTATGGATTAAATTAGCAAGTATGTGAATTATTGATGCTTTATGCTTTGATTATACCATTGATGATTAGAGGCATCAGTTAGTGATATTGTATTGGTGAAGGGGATAGGATCACATCACTCGCATGTGAGTGCCCTGTGATTCCATGATTTCCTCTTCACAGTGTGTTTTAATGTTTATATATATATGCATGTTCGACGCTCATGTTGTGTGTAGGATGCAGGTATAGGACATTGACTCCACCTGATTCCGTAGGTCTGAGCATGTCCCTTGTTCAAAGGAAAATGATTGGGAGATAGTAGCTTGGTTTTCTGTGTCGTGACATCACCCTAGCCATAGTGTGTTGTCGGGTTGTCAGTTGGGATAAGTTATTTTCCTTGTCGTCTCATCTCTCCTTGCTTGCATGATTAAATTTCCTAGTGAATGGTGTTTGCTTTATTTAAATTTATTGCCAAAATTCATAAAAGAGTGCTTATTAATTAATTAGTTAATTTAATTCAATCAATAAAATAATCTAATCTTGAATTAGATTTATTGTTGGTTAATTAAATTAGTTCAATTGTGTTAGCATTATTAGATATTGTGGCAAATAAAAAAAGAAAAGAAATTGCCTTGCATTCCTCTTGAAATAAAATTAAAAATGATTTTTGTTAAATGTAATTGTTAAATTCAATTTTGTGGATAAAGGGAATTTAATTGACGGGTGCAAATAGAATTTTGTTTTAAATAATTATTATGCATTTGAAATGGGAAATAGAATTGTTTTATTAATTTTAAAAAATGAAAATATCTAAATTTGCAATAACTTTTGGTGGGTGAACTAAAATTAGGGGTTTGACAATTTGGAGAAGGGCATAAGGAAATGCATTTTCTTTTTTGAATTATTTTTTTTAGAATTTGGTAATTTTTGGAGAGCAACAAGAAACTTGGAATTCTTGGAGAAATTTTTTGAAGAAGGATTGGAAAGATTTGTTGAAGCAAAATTTGAAGGAGAGCAACCTCCATTGAAGGATTCAAATAGCTTGGAGAAAAACAAAAGGTTCCATGCTTTTCTTATTATGCCATCTCATTTTAAAATTCTTTTTCTTTTTTGTTTGAAATGGTTCAATCTATTAATGGAATTCAAAATTTGATTGAAAACCCATGAGAAGATCTTCATTTGAACTTGAACAAAAGAACTTTCAAACTTTAGTGAAAACAAAAGAAAATGAAAACTAGCAATGAAAATCTTGAAAAACAAGCATGAAAAAAAAATTCAATAGTTTTCCTATGAAAGTGTATTTGCTTGGAAAAATCTTGTTTCAAATTGTGGGAAATCTTTAATTCATTGTGTTAAATCTTGCAATTTCAATGGAAAATTATTGTAATTCTCAGATTGAGCATTTGCTCAATCTGGGTATGGAAAATAAGTATTTTTACAGTCATTTATTATGACTGTGTATATGTATATATATATATATATATATAAATATATACATATATATATTTGTGAGTTGTTTAAACCAAAAAATTTGAAGTAATGTGAAACTGTGTTTTTTTTACCATTCTGGATTTTACCCAAAATTTTTGTTTTTACCAGTCGTTGGTGTGTTTAAATCCGCATGACGGATTTGTTTTTTTTTTTGGATGGGCTAAGTGTATGGGGGAGGGTTTAAACCCTCAGCCACCCCAAGAATGACAACGACTGCCAGTGGACGCAGCACCGTCGCTACCTACACAGGCAGCCGCCCCCATTCATGGGGGCTACATCCCCTATTCATATAGGGCGCAGCTGAACCCTAAGTGTGGATGGCGTTTCGTTATGAAATTTGCTTTTTTTAATTTCATTTATTATGTTTATTAAATATAAAATGTATAACATATTTTATATTATATGTTTTATATTTAATATATATAATATGAAATTTGATTTCAATATTTTATTTTGTCAATTAAAATATAATTTATATATATTTTTAATATATATGTTATATATAATAATTTAATATTATTATATAATATATATATTATAATATGTGTATATTATATTTTAATAAATGCTTAAGTAATTATGATGCACATTTAAATATTATATATATATATATATATATATATATATTTATTTTTTTAAATATATATGTAATTAGATATATATATATATACATATATATTGAGTATATATATATTTGATTATATAGATATTTCATAAATATATATTTATTTTTAAATATGATTTATTTTCTAAAAGAGAAGAAGTATTTAAATTATAATGAGATATTTGTTAAGGGATAGATGAAAATTGGTTTATGGGAAATCATTGGTTACCAAAAGAAAAATTGATTTAAAGATATTGTGTGTATTGTGTCAACAAGAATCAAACGAACATTCAAACCCTTATGTGATTGTGCAAGAACAAAGTTTATTTAAATTGTTTAAATGCACTAATGCAATGAATGATTGGATTTACGAAATTTGAAGGTAGATTACCTTATATTGTTTGCAAGCTTTCTTTCATCGTGGGGTGCTTATTCTTGTTGGGTTTTGAGTCAGATCTCGTAAGTCTTCCTGATTGAATCATCTTTTATTGTCAATCAACCTCATTTTCCATGGGTAGTGCGTACTTGTGTCCAGTGTTATATTTGATTATCTTGGGTGGGTTTTGTTTTCTTCATGTCGTGTTTGGGGATTCATTATCCCTAGGTCGTACTTGAGTACCCTTTGGTGGTAGCATAGTTCCACGTGTTGTCTTAAGAGAAGTGGCTTGCATTGAGGGCCGGCACACAAAGTGGTGCCAGGAGATCTCAATGTAAGTTGGATAATTCAATGAAAAATTAAACCAATTAATTAGCATAGGTGGTACCAACATTTAAAAAGATTAATTTTTCCTCGCTCATGGATGCAAGTGCTTGTATAGACTTAGGATGAGATGAGAAGGCCTAGAATGGCAAGATCGTTATCTTGTCCCTTCGAAAGATAACTAATTCCACATTGGTTTGCATGTGGGGCTGGGAGTCATTAGAGGTTACCAGGATATCTGGAGATGGGGGCTGGGACCTAGGAAGACTTGCCAGGATATCCCATGCGACATTTTGATGACACTTCTCCTAATTCAACATTATGTTTGCATTCGTGATGTGATTATTACTTCAAATTTGGAAGCATTGTAACCTATGTCATGTGATGTCATATTCATATCCTTTTTCAGTTGAGTCATGTTGCCTATGTTTAGAGGTTGTTGGTCTTGACCTGAAACCCTTGTTACTATCTCCTAGCATGGGGGGTGAGCCTTTAGGTATCACTTGGTTGGGAGGAATGTGCACCTTACTCCATTGTTTTGGCATTGGCTTATGTGGACGATACTTTCATGTTGGAGAGCTCGTGGGATCCAGTTGCTACCTTGGTTTCATTTATGTTAGTTGCTCTTGTATTTTATTTACCCCTCATTTTTATTGAGGTGGAAATTGTAATAAACAATCATGTTATTGAATTACCTCATTCTAGGAATGAGAGATGTAATTGTAATTATATAACTTCTATCATTGGTAACCATGGAGGATCTCATGGTCTTAATGAAAATCTCATGTATGGAATGTATGTGCTTTAATTAGTTAAGTGAATGTTATTATGTTTCATTTCATGCATGTTGTTTTAATTTGTGATTTAAATAATATTTGTCTCGTAACCTTAGGGGATTGTTGGCTTTGTGTTGTGATCATACATGTATTTGTAATTAAACAAAAAAAAAAATTGTGCATTTGATTAGTAGTTTGCAACTTCCCCTATGGTTGCGTGGCAGGGCATTACAGGATCTACGCCTTCCATCTTCAAAACAAAGAAAGATTTGATTGTAATTTGATATGTATATGAAATCCATGTCTATTGAGAAGGTTTATACATATCATATTCAAAGCCAAAAATAAGTGATTTGTAAGTTCCTATATCTTGTTCATACTATTTTTTTGCATTGTTTATTCATCTGCTAAGAAAAATTGATTAACATTAAAATTGTGTCTCCTACCAGGGATTATTTCTATCATGTTCAAAACAAGAAACAAGTCATTTGTAAGTTTTAACATCATTTACACTATTGTGCTCTAGTTTTTCCTTTCTCTTCCCTCTTTGACTAAGTCATTGTCTCCTCTTTAGCTGCAGACTTAACACCATAATTCATCAATGTTTTCTTCTTTGTTGTCAACAAATAACAAAGCATCTGATAGACTCAAGCACACTCCCCATCAATGGATTTAGGTATCAAGCTCTTTTCCCTTCTTCCTCCTCAAAAGCACTCAAAAGGACATTTGTAACATTTTTTTCATTTTGGCTTTCTTCTATATTAAACAATTTCTTTTTTCTAATATTTACATGTTTTATGCTTTCAACTATTACTTGTGTAATCTAATTGCTACTTTTAATCTCTCTATGAAGTTACCTATATTAGTGAAGTTTGATAAGGAGGCTCAATTGGTGCCGATTGATATTCATGCACCTATAACCACAATGAAATTATCATTTCTACATACATCAAGTTGACTGATTCTATGTAAATAAAACTATTTGGATTCCTATAAATTATACATTACATTATTCATTGTAATCTATTAGATATCATATTTTGTAAACACACTACTTAGTCGAGCATATTTATCCTGGGTTTGATACAAACACTTTATTAATACAAGTGTTCATACAAAGTTCATTTGACTTCATTTTCATTTTGGTCGGTGGTATTTTCCTCCCGCTTTTCTCATTCTCTTGATTTTTTTTAATAATAATTATTATAGCGAGCTTTTCCAATGTAAGTATTTGAATTTTGTTGATATACTTGTGTCTTGACATACATTCTTCTTCATGAAGACTTCACATGATAATGTATTGTTCATGATCAAGAATGGAAGTAATATTTCCCCTGCACGTATGCAATGCTACTGCACTTGGATTTATTAAATGAAAATGATAATTAGGTCTAAGTAATTGGAAAATTTCTTGATCTAAAAATCATTAAATCTATGTCTACTATAGTGTGATTGTAAAACAAGGCATTTCTAGCTTCGCATGACTTTTACAGTGTTGTTTTATAGTTTTCTCACTCCTCTGTATTTTATCAGCTAATGTCTATTGTTTCTTGTTGCATGCATTCTCTTTGCACATGCATTGCAATTGCCTTTGAATTTGTTAAATGAGAATGTAAATTAAGTCTAAGTAATTGGATATTGTCCAGGACTAAAACCATTGAATTTGTATCTGTTCAAACGATTTACAATTGTCAATTTGTATGTCTTTTACAGTGTCATTTTATAGAACTATTTTGCACTCTTGCATTTTATGGGTCAATGTCTTTCCTTTCTGACTATATAAATAAAATCAAAAAAATGGCTTGCATAGACAAAATCCTAATTATGTATATGTCTACATATTATCTATATATACATCAACATGCATGTGTATCATGAATAATATAGATACACATATAAAATGCATATAGACATATATATCTACTATCCATAAATGCATTCTACATGTACATAGATATGCATGTAAACATGCATATGTATACATGTGTGTATATATATGTATGTATATATGTCTATATATATACATCTATATATATGTGTGTGCAATTCCACTAAATATAATAATACATAGTTACTATATATACAAAGTTTACTTGACTTTATCTCATCACAGCACAACATTGCATTCTCTTGCACCCATTTCTCATTTATCTTATTGAATTCCTTAAGCATTGTTCATTATGTTTTGATGAAGACCTAACATGAAAGTGTTGCGGCCATGAGCAAGAATGGAAGTAATATTTTTTCTGCACACATGCATTGCAATTGCACTTCAATTTATTAAATGAGAATGAAAATTACATCTAAGTAACTCGGGAATGTCTTCATGTAAAATTAGTATATCTATGTCTATTGTATTGTGAATGAGAACCGAAGCATTTGTAACTTCTTATGTCTTTTAAAATATTGTTTTATATTCTCCACGCCTTTATATTTTATCAGTCAATGCCTATTGTTGTTGTTGCTTGCATTTACCATACGCATGCATTGCAGCTACAATTGAATTTATTAAGTAGCAAACTTTTCAACTAAACTATTTTGAAAAAATTGGAGTGATTTAAAATTTCCATGTAAAATAGTCAAAAACCAAGGTTATCAACTCCAAATCATGGTGTGAAATTTATAATGATTAGTGAATTTCCCAAATTTATATACTTTTCTATATGTATTTGTATATACACATAGATATATGTGTATCATATGTATGTGTAATTGCAAACATACGTGTATAAATTTATAAGTTTAGACAGATGTACGTATATATATAGACACATATATACACTAGTCATACATAGCTACATACAAAGGTATGTGTTTATATATTCTTAAGCTATTCATGTATATATGCATATATACATACATATGTGTATACATAGCTATGTATTTACATAAATATATAGACTATATTGAGAAAGTCATGAAATATTTTAATTAGCAAAGCTCCCTACAATAATTATTATTATTAAATAAACAAATTAGAAAATGGAAAAACCACGAGGGAAATACCTGCAGTGAATAAGAAAATTGCAAAAATGATTGGGAAGAAGGCATTTGCAACTTGCTATATGTTTTACATGATCATTTTTTGTTTTACTTTTTTGTCCCTGTAACAGTTTTTTATCGCTTAATCTATTTTGCGTAATCACGGACTTAACACCATAATCTAGCAAGAAAGTTTTTTTCTTGCCTACATTTTTTGTGTTAATTTCTATTCTTCGCTATCCTTGACGGCATTTATGGGTTACTATCTGTTATCAAGTTAAAGACTTAACACCATATTTCATTAATGTTGATTTCTTTGCTAACCATAATTAAGAATGGAAGTGGCTAGCTGCAATTCAATCTATTTGATGAAAATGAGAATAGCTTGTCTTTGAAATAGTTATTGAATTTGAAGTTTTAATTTTCTCAACCAAAGTATTATTTACATTGTTTCTCCATTTGCTACTTAAGATTGTTTATGTTAGTGTATTTATGGATTAGTCTTTCTTGTTCAGTTAAAAACTGAACTGGATAGAAACATGTCCACCTATTCAAGATAAACCCAGTGCTTTGTCCTTTTCTTGATCCATGGACACCATGCACATATTGGAAAAATGACTGTGTATATTGCTGGTGGATAAGTTGCATTGTTCATAGTAGTTGATGTGTCCCATTGGAAATTGGAATGCATGCATACATAGATTTTATTTACTATTAAGATTGATAGGTGTCTTCATAATAGAAGCAATAGCTTGTTGCTATAAGACAATCAGTAGATGTAGCTAAAAAATTTAAAAATCACCTAAAACAAATAGGATTTTGATCTTTGTCTTTGTAGCTACCTTTTTGAGATGCAATTTTCCAATATTTGAAGAAGCAACACCACTGGCCAGATTCATGTCAGCAGATGAAATATAGTTGGGGGTCACCGACCTAAAGCCAACCAAGATTAAAACATAAATTGGAATAGTCAGTATTGCATTTCACATAGATCATATCACCTTCACTAAAGAACATCTAACAAGCACATGTCCATAACACATTATAAATATGAAACATAAAAAAATCATGAAATATGATCCAAAGCAAACCTGTATTGTTATCTATTACTGAATCCATGCATTTAGAAAAGCTACAAAGTCTTACTAAACAGACTATGCATTTGTAAGATCATTTCCATAATCTTCTAAAAAGCATAAGAAAACTATATAAGAAAAAACAGAAAAAGACATTGCATTTTCTATTGTACCTTTAATCCCCATACTTCACTCCGTCTAGGGAATATTTAAAAGTGAATATACAAGACGAAATAATTAAAACCTTACTCACATGCTAGCTAAAATTATCAATGCTTATCTCTACTTTATGATCAGCTGGCATTGTCATAGATGAAAATTCCTCTCCAATTTGACTGTCTTCTTATATGCACAGCTTCAAAACTGGTTCAAATAGAAGGTCATAGACATATACTACAATGTATTAACTACAACTGTTAAGCATCAAAAAAATAAATGGCATTGCAATTTACCTATTTTTTTTCTTTATAGATGGCCAGTGACAATATCTACAGATACGTAAACTGCTTCAAAGCAGACTTCTTCACATTCTTTGTAGCAGTGCATTGATTTGTACAATCGAGGTAAGTTTGCAATCAATAAACAATTGGCATAGATTCCTACAAAATCGACATCCAATTGTCATGTTTATACACACACACACACATATGTGTGTGTGTATACATAAATTTATATGCACACAAATATATATGCAGATATAGATATATATACATACATAGGTATATATGTCTACATTTATATACATATGCACATATATAAAAAAATACATATATGTAAAAAAAATACGCATAGATGGACACATATATACATGTATATATTTATATGCATATATGTATACGCACATACATATATATACATGCAGCTAAATATATATGCATGTATATGTATGTACATGCATTCGTATATACATATGTATATGTGAGTGTATATATAAATGCATATAGGTATACTTGTATATATGTACACATACACATATAAATACATATGTATACATACCTTTTTTATACACATACATCTATATCAACATATACATATATGGAAATATATGTGTATATAAATATATATATACATACATATATATATATATATATGCATACACACACACATATATACACACACACACATGTCGTTGTTGCAATCATGGTTATGACAATGTTGTTCATATTGCCTCTTCAAATGTTAGAAAACTACTTCTCAAAAATCTAGCTAGAATCACAGGCATCAAAATCCTATTTACTTGAAAAAAAATTATTTTCTTTGCTACATCTTTTGATTTCCTTATAGCAGTAACGTATTACTTCTATTATCAAGGAACCTATCAATCTTAACAGTGAATAAAATCTATGCAATCATGCATTGCAATTTCCAATTAGACATGCCAACTACTACTGACAATGCAACCTATGCTCATTTTAGAATAGTTATGAATCATCTCAATAGACATAGATTTTACACTAGCAAATTTTACAATTACTTAGGAGTAATTCCCATTTCTTAGATGTAATACCCTTTGTTTTGCTTTCTAGTTGGATAGTATGTCCTTGTTTGCTTGGATGTGCTTTTTGGTTCTCGATCTACTTTATCAGGTGTGTGTTATTTGATCATTGTTTATAGAGAGATAGTCTATTTGTGTGATGTGATGTATTTTATTTGATGCTTTATTGGACATGTTTTAATTTAGTGTAATGATGATTAGTTATTATAACACGTTATTGCATGAGATATTTGTTTATGATGGAACTATCAGTCTATGATGAGTGTATTGGTGAAGGGAATGAGATCGCATCACTCGCTTGTGAGTTCCCTACGATTTCGTGATTTCCTCTTCACGGTGTGTTTATTATGTTATATATATGCATGTTCGATATGCTCTTTGTTCATAGGTTGACAGGTACAGGACATCGACTCCACTTGATTTCACAGGTTTGAGTGTGTCCATTGACCAACGGTAATTGATTGGGAGATAGTAGCTAGGTTTTCTATGCCAAGTCATCACCCTATTCATAGTGTGTCATTGGGTTTAGTTGTTTTGATATGGTTCATTCCTCCTTGGTTATCTATTTAATTTCATATTATAAAGGTTATTAAATTGCAAGTGTAGTTAAAACGATGATTAAATATATTTAGTTGCAATGTTGAAATGTTATTTATTTTATTGATTAATTTGATTTGATTAATAAAATTAGATTTAGTTTATTGATTAATTAGTGTAACGCCCCGCCATGCAACCCTAGGGGAATTTGCAATTTACTACACAAATGAACTAAATTTTTATTTTTATTTTTTTAAAAGGAACATTTAACATGCAAGTTCACTAACCAATTGCTAACAACCCCTAAGGTTACGAGACTGAGTTACATAAACCCAACCAAGGAACAAGAATTAACCAAAACATTTAATTACTTAACAATTAAGTTCACAAACATTCCATACATAAAAATTTACATCAAAGAATAGAAGATGCCACTTGATTCCAATAACCATAATATACAACATGATTACAACACTCATTCCCTGAATGAGATAATTCCAATAAGCATGATTACATATTACAACTTCCACCTTGATAACAAATGAGGGGTAATAAAATACAAGATCAACAAAAAGAATAAAGCATGACATGAAACTAGATCCCACGAGCTCTCCAACTAGAACTTTTGTCCACACGAACAATAAGAAAACCAACAAAATAAGGTGCACGTTCCACCCAACCATGTGATACCCAAAGGCTCACCCCCGTGCTAGGAGATAGTAACTAGGAATCCAACCCAAGACCATCTACCACTAGAAATAGGCTACAACATAAACTAAACTTGAAAGGATACAAGAACAACATCACTTAACACAACAATTACTGTAACACCCCTCCTTTTTGTACTCTGATAATCAGGCAATGTTTTCCTATGTTATCCTTTGATCGTGTTAACATATGAATTAATGATGCTTTATGCTTTGATTATGTTAATAATATTAGCTTTGTTAGTTAGTGATATTGTATTGGTGAAGGGGACGGGGTTGTATCACTCGCTTGCGAGTGCCCTACGATTCTGAGATTTCCTCTTCATGGTGTGTCTGATCATATTATGTATATATGCACGTTCGACATGCTCTTGGTTGCAGGTTGGCAGGTACATGACATCGACTCCACCTGGTTTCTAGGTTTGAGCGTGTCCATTGATCAACATAAATTAATTGGGAGATAGTAGCTAGGTTTTTCGAACCAAGTCGTCACCCTAGTCGTAGCAATGTTGTTGGGTCGTCATTGGGGTCAGTTGTTTTATCTTGGTCAGTTCCCTTTTGAATGTTTATTTAATTTCAAGTTGAAGTCTATTAAATGGCTTGCGTAGTCTAATTAATGATTAAATGGGTTTAGTTGCAAGCTAAAAGTGATTAAATAGCCTTTGGAAATTATAAACGATGAATGTTTGTCTTATTGAGATGTTGGAAAATTAGCGATTAATTAATTAATTTAATGGAATTAATAAAATAATCTAATTTTGAATTAGATTTATTTTATTGATAATTTGAATTAATTGTGTGAATTAATTAAATTATCCCTATGAATTAAAAGTGTAAAAGATTTAATTCTTTTGTTGAATGTAAAGTGCTAGAATATTTTGAATTTAAATTGGAATTAGAAAATTGTTAAAGTTATTAAAAAATTCCAATGTTTTCTTATGCAAAGACTTTGGGGTAGAAGAGATATTTTCAGAAATGGTTGACTATTTGGTGAAAAGATATTTGTGTTTGAAATTGAAATAGGAAATTTGAAATTGAATTTAGTGTGAATTTGAAAGTGAGTGGCATTTGTATTTGAATTTAGTTTGAATTTGAATTTGGAATTAGAAGTTGAGTTAGAATGTGAATTTGGGGAGTTTGAAAAAAAAAAAAAGCATATATTTTATTTTAGGGCTTTTCTTTCAACCTCTCCATGGATTCTTGGTTTTGGATTTTGGGTGGAGAGGCTTGGAGGAGGCTAAGATGGTGGAGTTGAAGGAGTGTTTAAGAAATCTTCATGGTGGAAGCTTGCAGGTTGTGGAGAAAACACAAGGTTCTACTATTTTCTTCCTTTTTCTTCTCATTTTGAAAGAATGAAATCATAGTGTAGTTTCTTTGAAATTCATAAGAAAAAAATGCTCTATTTTAGTAAGCTTGTAGTTAAATTTGGAAAATTGAAACCAAACTAAAATTTTCCTCCAAACAAGTAGAATGAAATTTAAGGAATACCTCCATTTGAGAATCTTTTTGGAAACCCTCTTATCATTTTGGAAATAACTTGTGTTCTTGCCAAGTTTCTGGTTTATTTGCTCAATTTGAGTTTAAAATTAAAATTAAAATTGGATATATATATGTTGTGAAAATATTCATACATATCAATGCATAAATATATTCACAAATATATATATTTATATATTTAAAGAAAATGGGTACTGAGATTATACCCAGAAAATCCCCATGTGAATGGTTAATTTTCGTTTTTCTTTTCCTGCTGTGAGTGGAACTCAGAAATAAAATAATGTTGTTTTTTTTTTGTGCAGTGAGGTGGGCGGCCAAACCCCACCCCACCGCCGCCGCCGCGCAAGGGAGGCGCGCTGTGCGCTCAGCACACAGGCCGCCGCCCATGGGGAGCGGCCCGTGTGCTAAGCACACAGGCCACCGCCCATGGCGGTGGCAGTCGGTGCGCTTGGCGCACAGGCTGCTGCCCGCGGCCGGGGGTTCTAAGTTTTAAAATTTTATTTTATTTTTTATTTTATTTTTATTATGTTATTTAATAATATTATTATATAATAATATATATGTATATTATATATATATAATATATATATATATATTTATATTATATTATATATATAACATATATAATATATTATTTATATATTTAATATTATTTTAATATTTAAACAAAATAAATATAAATAATAAGTTTAATTATATGGGTACATATTTTCTTTATCAGTTTGTAAGTTTAATTGAATGGTTTAATAAGGAAATTAAAATTGATTTTGCTAGCATATTGAAATAATTAAATAAATTAATGTTTTAGCAAAATTTATCGTTTTGTAATGAACAAGGCATCCTTAGTGTGAAATACATTTTATTGGATAAGATAAATGCTTTGAATTAAATGAAATGATGTAAATGGCTTATCCTAGTAAATCTTGAATAAGAGAATCGATTTAAATATTAGTTAAAGGGTTTTCATTATTTGAAGGCTTGATTATGATATAGATGTGGAAATTAGAGTTAGTAAACGATTTGTCTTACCAAACGTTCTTGAATATTAAATGTTGATGATAAAATTTAATGGTGAAATTCAAAATGGATGAATAGTTTTTTTAAATCATTTCACTTTGCAACTGTGATTTACTGGATTTAGGAAATCCGAATATTAGTTTGTTAATTGCTTGAAATGCTTTTACTATTAATTCGTTTTTGTTTCAAGTTGGGAGTATAGAGTCATTGTTTGAAGTCTTCCTGATAGGGGATTTGTATCCTGTTGTGGGTTGTCTTTATGAAAGTCAACTTTTGGTGTGTCGTATAAAATGTGCATAGTTATACCTCGTGGATCACCCGGTTTTCACGAACAGGGATTTGTGCCTCCTTGGGTGTAGGAGAGGGTAATGTGTTTTGGTTTCCTCCAATGTTGGAGTGGGTTTTGTACGTGGTTTTCCTCCAGTGTTGGAGTAAGTTCCATGCTTTGTTTCCTCCTTGGTTTGGAGAGGTCGTGTTATCTAGTTTCTTCTTGTGGGTGTGTTGTCGATAGGAGAGTGGCTCTTGGTGGGGGTCCGGCACACAAAGGGGCGCCAGGGTAACTCACCTAGAGTTTAACTAAGTGATAATTTAAATGAATTAATGGGGATCTTTCAAACTAATAAGATAGTGAATGCCTCTCTCGTGAAGCAAGTGAATGATAAGGCTCGAGATGAGATGGGACGCATAGTTTTGCATGAGGGTCCGGCGCCGGTAGAGGCAAGCCAGGGTAACCCATGATGGGGGTCCGATAGCCTAGGAAGGTTGAGCTAGGGTAACTCATGGCAATTTATGTATGACACTTTTCCTATGTCGACAGTTAATCAGTTATTGTGTGATGTACATGATCATTGTTCTCTGAAAGCATTGTAACTTCGTGTTAAGTGATGTTGTGACTGTTGTGGCTTAATGGAATTGTGGTTGTAGATGTTAAGTGGCTTTGTGATTGTAGTTGTTTCAATTCAGTTTTTGTGTAAGCCTGTGTCTAGTGGTAGATGATCTTGTCTAGGAAATCCTTGTTACTATCTCCTAGCACGGAGGGAGTGGGGCCTTTGGGTTCCACGTGGTCGGGTGGCGTGCATCTTTCCGTTGGTTCTTCTTCTTGTTCGTGAGTTCGTGGTTTCCAGTTGGAGAGCTCGTGGGAATCAGTTCTTCTCATGCCTTGTTCTCTCAGTTCTTATTGTATTTTAGTACCCCTCAGTTGTTATCGAGGTGGAATTTGTAATATGTAATCATTGGTTGGATTGACCTCATTTGGGGAATGAGTAATGTAAACTTATTGTTAAATGATTAATTGGAATCTTGAGGTATTTATTTATCCTTGTTGTAATTTACCTTGCATGGAATGTATGTTGTCTCATTTCCTTAAGTGCAAAATGTTTCAGTTTATGTTAATGTTATTTGATGTTGGGTTTTTAAGTAATCTTAGTCTCGTGGCCTTAGAGGTTGTTGGCAATATGTATTCACCTTACAGGTTATTTGTACTTAAACAAAAAAAAAAATTGGTACGTTTAAGTGGTAAATTGCAACTTCCTCTAGGGTTGCGTGGCGAGGCATTACAATTACAATGCTTCCAAAGTACAAGGTTCATTTACACAGTACAACAAACTAACATCATATTGACATAGTGAGAGTGTCACACGACATTTGCTATGAGTTACCTCAGCTCAACTGTCTAAGGCAACCGAACCCACATCTTGGGCTATCCAGGCTCAACTCTACCAGCCGTTGGACCCTCATAGCAACTGCGCTTCTCGTCTCATCTCAAACCTTGAAAGAAAATGAGCTATGAGAGAGGTATTAATTATCTTAATTAGTCTAAGAGTTTTTCATTAATTATTTTTAAGTTATCATTAAAATAATCTTTTAAAATAACATTATTTATTAAAAGACAATTCCATTTCAACTATTAATGCAATAATCATTTAAAAAAAAACAATTCCTATTTAAAATAATTAAACACAAATTAAATGACTCAATTAACAAAATACTATGATTATAATCCAATAAATTAAAACTTAATTCCTTATTATCCAACATATATATATAATATATTTCATATATATATAATATATATATTAATAATAAAATAAAATATTAATTTAAATCAAATTATGCTATATATATATTTATTATTACATATTATATTTATATATATATTATAATACATATATATATTATAAAATATATATATATAAAATAATAATAATAAATACATATATAAAAACAAAAGAAAAAAAATGAATTTGAAAAGAGGGCTGACGCCCTAACTAGGGCACGCAGGCTCGGCCACCGGCAGCGGCCTATGTGCTAAGCACACAGGACACCACCCTCATGGGTAGCGGCGTATGTGCCAAGCACACAGTCCACCTCCCTTTGGGGGGCACGACCTATGTGCCATGCACACGGTCGCCTTCCCACGGCTGTAGTACCCCTCCAGTTGTTACTATGTGTATCCATTTGTTTTTTGTTTGATTTCTAGTTCTTAAAATTTGTTGATGATACACTGGACATCGAGATCATTTGATTAAGGTATTATGATGGATGCATGTACGTAGTGGATATGTAGTTTCTGAGTGTTAATGTGTTTATCTGGATGTGTTTGATGTTTATGTTATTATGATGTAATGATGCTTGTCTATGTCGGTGAAGAAGACAGTATGGCATTACTCATTCGTGAGTACCCTGCTATGCTGCGAATATTATTCACGGTGTGTTTTCTAACATGAGTATATGTATGTTCTAATGTTGATGTTTTCTGCAGATACAGGTACCAGGTATCGGCTCCACCTGCTTGCTAGGTCTGAGCGCACCCTAATCCAATAAAAATCATGTTGATTCAGAGATAGTGTCTGGTCCTTGTGTAACCATCGTTCTTTGTCGAACGAGTATCCAATAGTCACCTGTTGTCACGTGTTTTTTTGTCTTGTCGTGTCAATTTTGTCAATGTGATTTTATTTGAAAATTAATTACTGTTTAAATTAGTTAAATGGCTAATTTGTTGATATATTGATTAAATGCAAATTTCTTTAAATGATAGAATAAACGTTTATGTTGTGTTTATTGTTTAATTTATTAATTTAAATTAAGCAAGTTATTAAATTAAAAGAGAATGTGAAATTTGTTAAAAGGAATCTCTTTAAAATTAATTAATTAATTGCTTGTGCAAATATGTTTTATGTGAAAAGCAAGTATTTTTAAAAAGAGTTGATTTCGAAAAGTTAAAATATTTAAAATTTGATGTGAAGGAAAATATCTTTGTTATTTAATGTTTTTAACTGCACGAGAAATTGGAGGTATGCATGTTTATTATCACTTAAGTTGTGACTTGAGACAAGGATGGCATTAATTAGCCCTTAGGGGTTGTATTTTGATGCACGGCATCTCTCGGGAAAAAAAAATTATCACAGCAATAGTTTTTCAGGAAATTTTTGGCACGGCTGTGTTTCTGGAAAAAGTTTTTATTTCAGATTTGTTGCAAGCACAATATTGTGTATGATTATAAAGAATTCTTTGTCAAAGATGTGGTGATTTCAAGCAGATTTGACAGGAGCATCAAACTTCACCTCAGCCCAAATAATAGGCTTTGCTAGGTTTTCTTTGTTTTGTTCTTCGTGTAGTTTCTTAATCCATAGTTTCAGATATTATATATTTGAATGTTTTTTGTTCTAGAAAAAGCTTATTCTGAGGTAGAAATGTTTCTTCCAGCCTGACCTACACATGCAATAGAGAAATAATCAGATTAGAGTTATTAAAATTTTAAAAGAGGAACATAACAAAATCAAGATTAAGAAGATTTAAATGGATATATCTACACTCTATTTTTGTTTTTAATCAAGATGTTATTGCTTAATGTCTAGGAAACTATCTTTCTCTTATTGAGAATTCAATAGATATAAAATTAAGCTCGTAAGTGAAATTTCTTTAGCCACAGCCTGAATTTGTAGTATTGAATCATCAATTGAAAAGTTAGTTATTCATCCCTGCATTATTTGTAATTTTCTATGCACAACCATTAAGGGAAAAACTTTTGGATTAATTTATTGATTAAGAGATCAGGTACACCAATAGCTGCCAATCCACATAATCTGTCATATTTGTTTACATTTTGAATGTGCCTTTGAATCATGAAGGTCGCTGTGATATTTCCCAACTTCATTGTATATTGGCCAATGATATATGCCAAGATTTCGGTCTTTATTCTTATCATACTTTATTTTTACCTCTGTAATCCCTATGCGCAGCTAGTCAACTCACTAATTTTCTTATTTCATTTCCTTCTAAGATCTTTTTATGTAGTCGATGTGTTATTTTCTCTTGGGATGCTCTCTAAACACGGATCGTAGGGTTTATTAGAAACATTTGATTAATTCACTTTATATTTCTGCCTTGGGCTCTGTTTCACATCCATGTCTTCATTATCTTGTATATGACTTTGTATTTTTAGTGTATCCACGTCTTCCTTCATCGTGCATGGTTTGTATGATGCCTTTTTGTACTTAAAGTCTGCAATCATAATTGTTGGAGGTTGCTTGTCATAGTTGAACATTGAGAATTACCTTGTGCTTATCAGTGTGTATGTGCATGCAAGCAATAATATGAAGTTTATATTCATTTTAATTAATTATTTTGTTTGCTAAATTTGGAAAGAAATATATATATAGTATATATACTGATTCAGATATGGAGTTGTCTTAAGATTGCACGTCAGTCTAGTCATTTATAGATGTATGTTTGTAGAGTCTAATGAAGGTGATACATATCTATCGCCTAGTTCACTTCTAAGAACAAGAAGTTAAAGTTTTGATAACTTTATTGATATCACTAGCAATCTACCACAGCTGTCACACTTGAATAAATATAAGTTTGTAATAGTGTCAGAAAAACTCCTCTGTTCTTTTGCCGACCTGTCACAATTGCAACACTTGAAAATAAAAGGGAGTGGACATATGAACAAGCTCCTTGATTTCTTGAAATATGTCACTGCAACCGCACTTGAGCATGTTAGGTATAAGAATTAGATGGTCTTCCTGATTTAGTCGCTACACTTGAACATAGAAGGAATTCATAATATTTGTATGGTTTCCTTAATCTAGCGACTACATGTTATAGCTGAAGCATTAGATTTTAAAAAAAATCTTCTACATGGCGTATATCCCTCCCTTTGGCCTTAGCTATTATTCTAATTGTGCGACTGTAACTTTTTTAAAACTGAAGTAATGTCATTTGTATGCTTAAGAATCTGGCGTAAATCTCAATAACTGACTGTTCCTTTAAGTGTTACTCTTACCCTTCTCTTGATCAGCGTAATAGACCCATATTTAATGGAAACGGTTCACATCTTTTAGAATAATTTCATATTATTCATATTACTGCGTATCTATGTAATAATTTAGCCAATCAATCGTCTTTCTCGGAATGAAAAGACTTGGTCATATCTTTAGCATAGCCCTTGTGTTGCCTCATTTAACTTGTCTTTAGGGTGGATAATATCTTCTAATTTTTTTTTAGCATGCTGATTGGATAATTAATTCTCTATGATGTGAGTCTTTCCAATTCGGGCGTAGTTGTAATTAGTTATCTTAATTTTATTTATTGAAAAGTAGTTTGGATAAGTTTTTAAATTTATAACTTAATGTTATAATATATTAAAATTAGTATGATATTAAGTATTGATTATATTTTTAGTGCATGTAATATTAAAAGATATTGTGAAAATTCTATAAGTAAGTTTTATTGGAGAATAATCTTTAATGGATTTTGTTTATAATGCTAGAACATATTGATTTAATGTTCTATTGATAGAAATTTATTCTACATTTATATATCTATGAAAAGTTGCATATATCGATAGATTTATAAATGCAATTAGACTATAATATTTATGACATAGAAAGCTTCATATTATTTTGCATTAGGATAAGATTTAAAACATTTATAGTTGTCTATATGTATTTTGTATAACATATCTCTAGCTTTTATTTATAAGAGTTAGTTAATATATATATATATATACATTAATGGAAATGTAATTCTTGTTATTGAATTTTGATTTAGATGTGTATGGCTTTTAAATTGGGAATTAATGAGTTATTAATATTTGACAATTCTTTTGTTGGATTTGATGTCAAGAAAGCTCTTGTAGAAGAATATATATATATAAATTTTTAGATGAACATTGTGCTTAATGGTAGAAAAGTATTTGTTTTCATTTCACAAACGTTCTTTGGTGTTATTGAGTTCTCTATTCTTCTAGGGAATAGGAAACGTAAATTTTATTTGTAAGTATATTATATTAGTACTTGGATTGTACTATGGTTGTGACCTAATTTAGGAGTTAGCCATGCATGATCTATATGTTATTTTTAAGGTATTATGAGATTATGTGGTCTACGTCATGTAGATGATGTGGTTATTTTGATCTTTGCTTTCTGTGTTTAATGGTTTTCTATTGTATCATGTGGAGTTATTTGTTCCCCTTGGGGTGTTTGAACTATTATATGATTGGACCACAAATGAGATATGTTTTTAATATGGCATTGATGTATATGCATATTGGCAATCCTTAGTGCTTGGATGTTGCATCATGCTTCTAGGAAGAGTGGCTCATGATAGGGGTTGGAACCCTAAGTGGTTGCCAGGGTAACCTATCGTGGGTTATCTAATTTAGTGAAAACTTAAATAATAAACCTGGGGTTCAATATATAATAAAGATTAACAGAATGCCTCACCTAGCACCTTAATGCTCGTTTAGATTAAGGGTAGGTTGAGAAGGCCTGGAATGGCTTGTCATCTACCTTGTCTTTCTGAAAGATAATTCGACACCACATGAGTTTGTCTAGGGGCTGGGAATCGGTAGAGATTACCAGGGTAACTCTGGAAGAGGGCTGGTAGTCTAGGAAGATTCACCAAGGTAACTTAGAACAACTATGTGATGACACTTTTTCCTAAAACATGATAGTAGTCTCTTGTGTTGAGTTGTCTATTATATTGTGGTCGTCTTTGAAAGCATATGATGTGGTCATGTCATTATGTGTGGTCTGCCATGTAATGTATTGTATGTTCATTGTTCTTTGTTTGATTATCTTCTAGACCTCTCACTATCTCCTAGCACGGAGGGAGTGGACCTTCGGGTTCCACGCGGTTGGGTGGAAACTGTGCTACACTTTCATTGGATACTTTTATTGATGACATTTTACTTGTAGCTGGCTCTTGATACCTTGATGATCGAGACACTGGACGCAGATTGTGTTCGGATGTGGATTTTTGATATGAAAATATCATTTCCTTTATTGTATATTTATCTCATGTTATGAGTATACTCTTTGTACCATCAATATGATATATCGAGATCTTATGAGAATCTCATTGGATGTAATCAGAATTTATGAATGTCTTGAATTGTATAAGTTTTGAAAAGTGGTTTATTCACGAATATGATTTGTACTTGTGTTTATGACTTTAATACTATGGTAATATGTTCTTAATTATAATGTGTAAGTAACGTTGTCTTGGAATCCTTAAGACATTTGTATAATCGAATGACCCTAAAAAAAAAATTATTCTGATAATTCGTTAATTAATACTTTGTCCTTTAGATTCCCTGGCAGGGCGTTACAACGATGGTGGTGGTGGTGGTGGGGGTGGCTCCCTTGCCTCGCCACCACAATCCCAAAAAAAAGGAATTTATTTAACATTTCAAAAACAATAATAAAAAACCAATCCTTGTGTTTTTCCAGAATGGAAAAAAATTCATAACAGGGAAGAAATAAATAAATTTTATTGCTATAAATATATATTTTAAAAAGGTGAACCCCATAGCTTTACAAGCCAAAATATATAAATATTAACAAAAACTACAATCCATTTCCCAACCCAAATTGGGAAAAACATTAACAGAAAATGGAAACACAACATGGTTTAAAATTCTAGTTTGAAATGTCAAATCTTTTGGTTTCATTCTATTTTTCATTGCTTGATTCTAGTTTGGTTTTCATTTCCAAATTTCAACAAGTTTGCAAGCTTTCAAAACAATTTCTTATGGGATTCATTGGATTTAAACAACATTTCAAAGATTTCCAAATAGCATAATGAGGATTTAATCCATTTTCAAAATGAAACAAAGCAAGAACAAAAGGGGAACCTGATTTTTTTCTCCAAGCTTGAAGCCTTCAACAATGGTGTTTTCAACTCCTCCTTTTGGATTTAGTTCAAGCAAGGGTCTCCAATTCTTCACCAATCCAAGCAAAGCCACAGCCAAGAAATCTTTTCCCCCAAATTGAAACTTAAAATTATATGAATTTTCATTTGCTAAAATAGAGGTTTTCCTCAAATTGGTCAACCCCTAAAATATCCCCACCCACTAAATTTATTGCACAATTTGAAGAATAATTTCTATTTCTTTTAAATTTAAAACAAGTTTCTATTTTCTAATTCCAATCACATGCATTTTCCAAATTTCTTTAAAACAAAAGAATACATTCTTTGTAAATAATTTACTTTCTCAATAATTTCTGAGGAATGAAATTAAAACACATTTTCATTTATTTTAATTTATCTCCAACTATCCAAATATGATTTATGTTTATATTTTGATTAAATCTTAATATCCAATAATTGCCCAAAACAACTATCACATTTAATAAAACACCATTAATATAATTACTCAATAAATTCAATCTAATTTTATTAATTAATTCAAATCAATCAATCAAATAAATGACATTTCAACATTGCAAATAAATACACATAAACATCAATTTAACTACGTAAGCCACTTGATAACCTTTAAAATTTGCAATTAAATAAATACTCAAGATGCAAGGGACCGAATTAAAACAACCAACCCAACAACAACTCGACGACACGCTATGACTAGGGTGACGACTTGGCATGGAAAACCTAGCTATTATCTCCCAATCAATTTCCATTGGTCAATGGACATGCTCAAACCTATGAACCAGGTGGAGTCAATGTCATGTACCTGTCAACCTGCAACAAAGAGTACATCGAACATGCATATATATAATATGATCAAACACACCATGAAGAGGAAATCTCAGAATCATAGGGCACTCATGTAATACCCCCATATTTCTGATACTATTTGCTACTATTGGTTTCTCTTATGTGTTAGCATGATACTAATTTGTGTTGGCGATTCATTCACCGACTTGGTGTGTGCGGATGCGTAGTTTAGTTAATTGTTGCGTGTGACATTATTAGTATGATTTATGATACTCTGTGTGTTGATTGGATTATTGTTTATTCAAATAGTTTTTCATTAATATTTTATATGTCAATGTGATGATTCTATGGTGATCATGTTATTTGAATTCAGTATTATTTTATAATGCAATGGTTTAATAATTAGTTATGATACAGTAGTTAAGTAATCATGTTATCATATGATCAATTTGTTTAGAATGTTATTTCATCTTTGATATTGTAATTTTTAGAATAGATTAGGTGAGAGGATAGTGTAACATCACTCGTTCACGAGTGCCCTGCTACACTGCAATTCCTTCTCACATTATGATATTTTTGATTATATATGTATATACATGTGCTACTTGACATTGTTTGGATGCAGGATTTATAGGAATAAGTCTTTATTCCACCTGCTTCAGCAGGAAAGGGCGAGCATTATATTAACCCAACACGTAAAATTGATGCAGGAGCATCCAATGGTGTAAGGGCAATCTTGCATCACCCAAAAATAGTTAAATTTCAAGTTTCTTGGTTTTTAGATGTTTTTATATTTTTGGATACCCTTTTCATCATAATGAAATTCCCAATTTATGGTTTTTATTTTTTGTTCTTAGGTTGAAAGATATTGCAGTTTTAGTTTCCCAGATTTGCACCTGAAAATCTTCTGAGTGGGATTTGAGGCACTCAGAACTTCCAGATCAGCCCTGAAATTTGTAAGAATTGGCATATAAAATTTTGAGCATGTTCTTGACTTTGAGACCTTTCCAACGATTCAAACGGTTCGCGAATCGGAGTCCCGGATCAAAAGTTATGGCCCTGAGAAGTTAGCGCACTTTCTAGAAGATACCATTGCAAATGCTCTTTTGAAATTTGAACTTCATTTTGTAAATTTTTTCGGCACCAAACCGCCTAAACTCAAATTAAATGTTTTTTTGGCTCCAAACTAATGAGGAGCTATATTTATGGGCGGGTTTTCTAATTTTTGGGTAACTTTTTGGGGACAAGTTCGCATATTGTGAAAGGGTTATTCTATAGCTTTTTGTAGCTTGCATGTGTTGTAGAACTTGGGGATTTGAGATCCTCTGCATGTAAGAAGCTCCATTTTCTGAATAATAAAGTTATTCTCTTGTTTGTGGGTTATTTTTTGTGTCTCGGGTTGCGCCCTCATCAAAAATGTTGAAAAAGGGAGTAGATTTGGAAGTGTCCCCATCCCAAGTCCATCGTCTTGTTGTAAGTTATTGTGTAATGACTGAAGTTTTTGTCTTCATTGAATTGTGTAGTTTGATTGTTGAAGTATCATTTTTATTTATGGTAGTGTTTAATTAATTAATCTTATTATATAAGATAATTAATTAATGTTGCATTGTTACTTGATTTAATTGTGAGTTTGAAAAATGTTAAATTTAAATGTATTGTAAATTAAAAAGTATTTAATTAATTAATATGCAAGAAATTAAATTAAATAAATATTGTTGAGGATAATTAAATATTATCTTTTTATTAATATTAAATTAGAAAATCATGTGCAGATAATATCTTGATTAAATAAATTATTTTAATTAAAATTGTAGATAAGTTGTGCTTTTAAAAGCTGGAAAAAGGACCAATAAGGGAAGAGGATTTTTGAGAAAAGAAAGCTGAAAAGCTTTATTGAATTTATTTTATTTTATATTATTATTGAAAGGGGATTATTGGCAGAGAAGTTTTTTTCTTGTTGATTTGATCTGTAAAAGGAAAGGAAAAGAAAAATAGTTTTGGGGGTCTTTGTATTTTCTGGGTAAAATTATTGTGGATGAAGAAAAGAGAGATTCAAAAGTGAGCTAAAGACAGGAATTTGGAAAAGAAACTACAGAGGGGTTCCATGTTTGAAAAAAGATTATTGTGCTGGATTCTTCACCAGACGAAGGACTCCGGGTTTTCTTCTGTTATTTATCATTATTTTTGTTGTTCTTTGAAACAATATCTATTTGTTGTGTTTGAAAAATTCATTGAAAGAAGTTCTGTAATTTGAAATTGTTCATATGAAACCCTTGAATCTTCTCTTGAAAACCTTAGTAAATATTTTTGAAGTTCTTCAATATAGCTTATTAGCGAAAATTATTGTTTGAAATAAAAATCATTTATGGTTGAAGATCGAATTTGCATATCAGATCTATATTGAGTTTATAAAAAAAATCTACTGTCATAATTATTATTCTGAATGTCTGGTTAAATATACATATATATACACACACACACACATATATATATATATATATATATATATATATATATATATATATATATATATATATATATATATATATATATATATATATATATATATATATACATATATATATATATATATATATATATATATATATATATATATATATATATACACACATATATATATATATATATTTAAACAAAATTAAATATACTTATATTATTATTATTTTGTCTGAATCATTTGAATGAATATACATTTATATTACAGAGTTTATTTTGAGAATATTGAATAAATTATATTTAATTAATTTTATGTTATTTTCATATTATTAAGATTCAGAGTTATAAAGGTGCAAAAATTGAATTAAAAAAATAAAACGAATCTCGTATTCCGTTTATTATTTTATTAAAAATATAAAAATATAAATATAAATTAAATTAAATAAATTTATTTTGTTGTTATATTGGGGGTGGTCAGTGAGGCATTATCATCCACGCCCTAAACTATGACGCGTGTAACACCCCTCCTTTTTGTACTCTGATAATTAGGCAATGTTTTCCTATGTTATGCTTCGATCGTGTTAACATATGAATTAATGATGCTTTATGCTTTGATTATGTGAATAATGTTAGCTTTGTCAGTCGGTGATATTGTATTGGTGAAGGGGACGGGTTGTATCACTCGCATGCGAGTGCCCTACGATTCTGAGATTTCCTCTTCACGGTGTGTCTGATCACATTATGTATATATGCACGTTGACATGCTCTTTGCGGGGTTGGCGGGTACATGACATCGACTCCACCTAGTTTACCGGTCGAGCATGTCCATTGACCAACAGATTTGGGAGATAGTAGCTAGGGTTTCCGAACCAGGTCGTCACCCTAGTCATAGCATGTTGTTGGTTTGTCGGGGGAGTGTTTACTCATTCCCCTCGAGTGTTTATTTAATTTCAAGTTAAAGTTTATTTAATGACTTGCGTAGTTTGATTAATGCTTAAACGTGTTTAGTTGCAAGCTAAAAGTGATTAAATAGCTTTTGGGAAATTTAAATGATGAATGTTTTGTCTTATTGAGAGGTTGGAAAATTAGTGATTAATTAATTAATTTAAATAAATTAATAAAATAATTTAATAGTGGATTAGATTTATTTCATTGATAATTTGAATTAATTGTGAGAATTAATTAAATTATCCCTTTTGAATTAAAAGTGTGAAAGATTTAATTCTTTTGTTGAATATAAAAGGTTAAAATATTTTGAATTCAAAATTGGATTTAGAAAATTGTTTAAAGTTATTTGAAAAAAAATTCCAATGTTTTCTTATGTAAAGACTTTGAGGTAGAAATGATATTTTCAAAAATAGTTGACTAATTTGAAGAAAAGATATTTTGAGAAGATTGAAATTTGAATTTGGGAGTTGTGTTTGAAATTGAAATTGGAATTTGAATTAAATTTTGATTTGAATTTGAGTTCAATTTAATTTGATATTGAATTAGAATTTAATTTGGAATGGATTTTGAATTTAAGTTGAATTTGGGGATTTTGGAAAAAAGATATATATATTTCATTTGGGGGTTTTTTGAAGGAGAGGGAATTTTTTGATTTGCAAAATTGAGAAGAGGGCTTTTTGGGTTTGGATGGATTCTTGGTTGAAGGATGAAGATCTTGGGAGGAGATTGGAAAAGGAAGGAAACAACAAAAGATCCCACATCAATCTGTTCATCAAGCTTTTGGAATCAGGTTTTATTCTTGTGTTGTGTTTGAAGTTTTGAAAATTTTGTTCAAATCTAGATGGAAGGATAGAAAACAATTGAAACCCTTTTTTTTGGATCATGGAAATAGAACAAGAAATAAATCAAACAACTTAGATTTCAACAATGAAAACGAAATACAAAAAGATCTTGCAAAACCTTGTTTGAAATTGAGCAAAATTTGAGAAATTCGTGCTTATAAATCTGTGATTAAATATTTTTATTTATTGGGTTTGTTGTGGGAAGAAATCTCTCTATTTGTTGTTCTTGCAAGGAAATTATATGAAATACATATATATTTTGTATATGTTTTTATTCTGGTAAGTTTTGCGTTTTTGAAAAAACGTAGAGCAGGTTCATTCGCGTTTTTCGCTTTCATGCATATTTAAATAAAAAAATATAGAAAAAAATTAATTTTTTTTTTGTGGGGTCACACCATGGGTCAGCCACTGCCAACTTCCAAGGGAGGTCGGGCACACTGTAGCGCCGGGCCCCTGTCAGCCGGGGAAGGCGGCCGTTAGGGCGGGCCTCCCACAGGAGGCACGGGCAGCCACCACGCCCCTCCTCCCAGGTGGGGAGGCACACAAGTGCTAGGGCACCCACCCCTGCTGGGGTTTCCATTTTGTTTCTTTTCATTTTATTTTATTTTATTAATATAAATTGTATATTATAATATATATAATATTTATATTATATATATATATAATATATAAATTTATAATATGTTATTTGGTTAATTTTTTTTTTTATATTTTGAATAATATGGGTTTATTTAAAAAGATGGTTTTGGAAATTTATTGAATGGTTTAATGGATAGGTTATAAAGGTATAAATATATTTAAGAAATAAATATATGTATACATTCAACATATATATTTATAATTAAATATGCAATTTTCAATATGATTATTTTTCTACATTGATGTGGAAATGGGTGTTAGAATGAAATGATTATTTAAAAGATTGTTTTGGTCGTCATGATTAAATGGAGAAAATAAAATACCAATGGAGTTTGATGATATTCGATAATGCACCCTTATTGTTAATTTATTAATTGATTATTTGTGTTATACCATTGTTTTGTTATATGTTTGTATATTTAAATAATAAATATATATTTAATATATATTTATATTTAAATATAAGAATTTCAATATGATTTATTTTATTGAAGTTGAGGCGAAATAGATTTTAGATTTAAACAATATTATTTAAAAGAAGGCTTCGACCATTATAAATAAATCGAGAAACGGAATTAACTTGTTAGTTTTAATATTCTTAAGTTGCCAATAAAAAACTTTGATTGACCCCTGATTATGCAATGTACCCATAATTTTAATTAATTATTTGCTATACCATTGTTTTGCTTTGGATTTCTACTATATCCTGTAACTTATATGGATAAATTACTTGAAATGCTTCTAGGGAGATCATTTTGCATTGTGTTATGTAACATCATTGGTTGAGATTGGTCAATTCAGATGCAATTGGTACTTCATTTGAAAGTTAAAGCGTGTATATTAATTTAATTATTAGGAATTGAAATCCCTTGAATAATATTTACTGTTATCAAAGTTGAATAAAGAGTATCATTTAGCATTATGAAATACGCAAAAATTAATTAGTATAATAGTGCGTGGAGTAGAAGGTTTATGCAAGTTATGTTTTTTTTTTTATTTGTTTTTGTTTTGAATTATGTTATTGTACTTTGAAAATTAAGGTTAGTGCAATGATTGAATATTTGATAGAGGTTAAGTTTGAAATCTGAAGCAAAATTGACGTCTTCAAATATGTAAGGAGAAGAGTTAATCATTTCAATGTTATTATAGCAGGTAGAATGTTATTTTAAAAGTTTTATATTCTATTGCCTTAAATGGTGATTAGGGAATGAGGGTCACTTTTATGTTGCAAGGAATAGTTAAGGTTCAAGAAAGTTATGTTGTTTAGAACGTTGATGTATAGTTAAAAGATTTAGTGTATGACGTATTTTTGTACTTGTTTATGAGAAAAGATCGTTATGTCAAACACATCTTTAGTTATTTAAGAAACGTGCGTTTGCATGACTGTTGATTTAAGTGAATTCTTGTTGGTATTGTATGGGCAATATTGTTATGGTGATAAATTTATGAGTATGCTTTGGTTGTGATGGATTCTGTTCCTTGAGACTAGGGACTCTTTGATTTCGTTGTTAATTCGTGTTGGTCCTGTTGATCATGTAAGTCTTCCAGTAGTGTTTTCTGGAGATGATGTTATGTCTCTTGTTTTTGCTTTCTCTATCTTGGATCATGTGTGAGTAAGCTCAAGTGGTTACCTGGTTCCTTGAACGGGTTGTGTGACCTTGTGATTCATGTTTGAGTCGAGTCATCAGTTGTTATGTGGAATTCATTATGTAGTCAACCTTGTGTTAGCCTTGGGTAGTGCACGTTTTGGTTTCAGTTTTGGACATCTGTAGTGATGTGTTGCCTGTTGAGGTGTTTGGTTATTTGTGATAAATGTTAGTGCATTGTCTACCCTTGGCATGTGGTTGAGTTTTGTGTTGTCGATAGGGGAGTGGCTTTCAAACGAGCGCCGGACCCAAAGTGGTTCCAGGATAACTCATGTGAAAGTTAGTTAATTAAGTGAAAATTAAAATAACTTACTAGGGAGAGAGTAGCTTTGAACATTAATAAGATAATTTAGCCTCGCTCATTGGCTCAAGGGCTTGTACGAGACTTGAGATGAGTCGGGAAGGCCTGGAATGGCAAGATCGTTATCTCGTCTTTACGAGAGATAATCGATTCCGCTCTGGTATGCATGTGGGGCCGGGAGTCGGTTGAGGTTTCCAGGATATCCCTAGAGGGGGGCCGGGACCTAGGAAGACTAGCCAGGAGATCCCATGCAACCTTTGCGATGACACTCCTCCTATGACAACAGTTGGTAAGGTGTTGTACCGTTGGTTTATTTTGTACAGTGATGGTACTCGATTTTGTACTCTGGAAGTATTGTAACCATTGTGTTAAGTAATGTGGGTTTTGTTCTTGTTTCAGTTCAGTGTGTTATCTTGTGTCTAGAGGTGCATGGTCTTGTCTAGGAAATCATGGTTACTATCTCCTAGCACGGAGGGAGTGGGGCCTTTGGGTTCCACGTGGTCGGGTGGCGTGCATCTTTTTCCATTGGTCCTTCTTCATGTTCGTGTGTTCGTGATTTCCAGCTGGAAAGCTCGTGGGAATCGGTTGCTTCTCATGCCTTGTTCTTTTAGTTCTTATTGTATTTATTACCCCTCATTGTGATCGAGGTGGAATTTGTACTATGTAATCTTGATTATTGGATTTACCTCATTCGGGGAATGAGTGATGTAACCTTATTGTTTAATGTTAAATTGGAATCTTGAGGTATTTAATATCCTTGTTGTAATTTTATCTTGAATGGAATGTATGTTGTTTCATTTCCTTAAGTGCTTAATGTTTCAGTTTATGTTATGTTATTTGATGTTGGGTTTTTAAGTAATCTTTGTCTCGTGGCCTTAGAGGTTGTTGGCAATATGTATTCACCTTAAAAAAAAAAAAAATTGGTACGTTTAAGTAGTGAATTGCAACTTCCTCTGGGTTGGCGATGGCGGGGCGATACGATGCGCAGCACCATTGGTATTACTGTGACCCGGCGAGGGTACATTGAAGGCGCTGACCGATGTTAATGTACCCACAATACTGTGGGGAGGTGGGCTTTGAATATCGCTATGCATTGAAATAAAAACTTTAATTTAAAATGTTTTGAAATCAAAATTTGTTTGTTGTTTTATGCAATTTTTTTTAATATATTATATATTATTTAATATATATATAAATATATATATATTATATATATTATTTAATATATATATTATTTGTTAATTTTTTATATATAATATAATTTTAAGGCGGATTTTACAATAGATGTGTTTTTTAATTTTATTTTATATATATATATATATGTGTGTGTGTGTGTATACACACATAAATATATATACATCATGGATATATATGTTGGGGTTATAGATTTAATATGATAATTTTTAGAAGATATAATATTATAGTGAAATTGAGAAGATTAGGAATAAACTGTGTGATTATAAATAAATTGAATAGTGCAATGTTATAGTGTAAGTGTTTGAATTACAAATAAATTGCATTTTGAATTGAATCGATCATTCTTGAGATATTGATTTATGAAATGGGTGAAATTTACTATGTTTATAGTTGGTTTGGCATTGGTTTATGGTTTATGCACTATTTAGATTACTCATTTTCTTTAAATTTATTTTCTTTAATCTGAGTTTGGGTCATGTAGGAAACCCTAGAATTGATATGTCTTGTTATAGGAGCTTAAGTTGACATTTAAGACTTCCAGAGGTGGGTGTGTTGTTATTGTTTTGATTTTAGCTGAAATTGGGTCTATGGATGTAAATTGTGTTACATGTGGAATTATTTGGTTGTCGATGTGTTTCATATGTTTTGGTTTTGGTGGTGATGATAATGTACACTTGGATTGTACCCTTTGTGAGGTTGCTTATGTGATTTTGGTGAAATGGTTGTGCCTCGCGGAGGACACATTTGTTTGGTTCAGTATTTCTTGTGGTACAATCCTGTTGTGTTGGGTATTTATGTGCTTGATTGTCTAAGAGAGAGTGGCTCTAGTGGGGGTCAACGCACAAAGGGGCTGTCAGGGTAACCCACCTAGAGTTATAGTAATCAGTGATAACCTAAGTAATAAATCATGGGTGAGATTTAAACATTAATAAGATAATTGTGATACCTCGTCCGCCTGTTAGTGCTATCACAGACTAAAGGGGATTGAGAAGGTCATGGTTGGCAAGGTCGTTGCCTTGTCTTCACGAAAGGTTAACGACTCTGCATGAGTAACCCTATGGAGCGGTGCCTTGAAATAGGCTGTCAGGAGAACCATAGATGGAGGCAGCACCTTAACTTGGTTATCTGGAGAATCCATGTAGAGATGGAGGCAGAACCTTGTGATAGGATGTCTGGATAATTCATGTTAAGCCATGCGATGACACTCTCCTCTAACATTCCATTTGTATTGTTTTGTTGAAGTCCTCTGGAAGTTGTTTGTTGATTTGTCATTGGTTAGTTTTGGAAGTAGTCCTTGCTATTATGTCTTGAGCTTCATTGATGTTGTGTTTGTGACTAGTTGTAATTTTGGAAAGTGGTTTATTGCTTTGTTCTGAGGTGTTTGTTGTTATGCCTTTTGGCTTTATCATTGCTTAGTTTTCTATGTGGTCTTTGATGTTAAGTTGTCTGTCTAGGGTTAGTCTTGTGTTATTGTTAAATGTGCTTGGTCGAGGATCCTTCCTTGTCTACTCCCAGCATGGGGGTGGTTGGGTGGAATGTGCTTTGCACCCCATTGGGTTCCCTTTTGGTTGCAGATGTATCTTTTATTGCAAGGTTTTGGTGGATGTTGATGATCCAATAATTCTTTGTACCAGATGTATGTTATACTTCAAATGTAATGTATTCATTGATGTATTGTCTCCCACGTGTGTTGGGATGACCTTGTTGTAAATTGTATATGTGGTTATTGAGATGTATTTTCAGTCAATTGTATTTTACTATCATTTGGATGTAATGTATATTCAGGCTATGTTTTCATTCAGGAACAATCACTTGTTATAGTTGGTTATGTTGAGTTGTATCTATCAAAATATGTAACACTTTATATCTTTATAATTACATGTATTGTCATATGTGCATATGGTATTAATATGGTTATTGTTAATAGATATTTTAAATGGTGTTATGAGAATGAATGGATTTATGTAACTGTTTAATTATGGTTTAATCTGTTATCATTGTTATGGGTTAGAATAGTAATGTCACCTCGTGTACCCCAATGGAATTAGTCGTGCAACTTAATACTTTGTTATATTGGAATACTTAAATACAATCTTATGTTCTTTAAAAAAAAAAATTGTTCCGTTGTTATTAGTTCCTTTGGGGTTTGCACAGCAGGGTGTTACAACTCACATGCAAGTGATACAATATCATCCCCTTCACCAATACAATATCACTAATTGACGTATCTAACATCAATGATATGATCACAAGCATAAAAAATCATTAAATCAATTATTTGCTAAATTAATCCAAAACATGCCATAAAGATAACATTAGAATAAATAACATCACATCAAAATATAATGTTTACATCGCTTAACAGATAACGGTCAAAAGTAACCAAGTTCCAAAGTCAAAGCATAGTTAAACATAATCATAACAAGGAAGAACACCATCGATCCAAGAGCCAAAATGGAGGGGTGTTACAATTAGGTTAATGGTGATAAATTAAATAAAGTAGTTGTTTTGGCATTATTGGATATTAAGATTTAAATTAAAATAAAAATTGAAATCATGGTGGATATTTAGAGTTAAATTAAAATAAAAATGAAAATGTGTTTTAAATTTCACCTTTTGAAAATTATAGATAAAGTAAATTCTTTGCAAAATTTGAATTCTTTTGTTTAAAAGAAATTTTGGAAATGCATGAGATTTCAAATAGAAAGTAAATTGGTTTTAAATTTAAAAGAAATGGAAATATCCCCAAAATTGCAATAAATTTGGTGGATGGGACATTTTAGGGGTTTGACTAAATTTGGGAAAAACTTTATTTGAGCAATTTCTATTTCATATAATTTTCAATTTTTCAATTTTGTGGAGAGTTTTGTTGTGGCTTGATTTGGATTTTGAAGAAGAAGATTGAAATTTTTGGGTGGTCTGGAAGAAGATTTGGAAGCACCATTTGAGTTCTTCAAGCTTTGGAGAAAAAACCAAGTTCCCTCTTTGATTTTGTTTTCATTTTGAAATGAGTTTCAAATCCTTGTTATGTTGTTGGAAAATCTTTGAAATGTTGTTTGGAATTGCAATGAAAACCCATGTGAATTTGTTTCAAAACTTGAAAACTTTGCTGAAATTTTGGGAAAGGAAATCAAAACAAGAATCACACAATGAAAAATTAAAGGAAAACCAAAAGAAAATTTCCTTTTAAACTGAAAACTTAAAACCAGACATGGTGTTGTCAAATTCATTTTATTTTCATTGTAAAATTATGTTGTGCAAATGCACAATTTGATTGGAAATGAAAATCTTGGTATATATTTATAAATATACTTGTATATATATATATATATATATATATATATATATATATATATATATATACATACAAGAATATTTATAAATATATTGTGCTTTTAATTTTTTTCTAGGAAAATTTTGGTTTCAAAATGTACACAGGAAATTTTTTTCCTGTAACAGGGTATGCCTTGTTTTATTTTCTTTTTGAAAGTTTGTATATGAAAAATATATAATATAAAGTTTTTTTTTATTAATAAAAATGTTGGGAGAAGGGGGAGGGTTGTGGCCCTGCTCCCACAGCACCCCATGCGAGGCGTTGCTCACACAGCGCACCCCACATGGGGGCTGCATGGCAGCTACCTCTCCCTTTTGGGAGGGGTCGCAACCCAAGGCGTGGACCTTTTGTTTTATTTTTTAAATTTTGTTTTTATAAAAAAATTATTTATTATATTTTAATATTATTTATATATATATTATATGTAAATATATATATAATATTTTAATATTTAAATAATATTTTTCTTTTAATAATTATTTATTTATATATATATTTCATGTATTTTTAAATAAATTAATTAGTTGAGTTTATAGTGGTTATATTTAAATGTTAATTATATATTTAAAATATATATATATAATTGTATTTACATTAAGTATATACTTTTATGTATATATTTAATATATATTTGTATCCAAGTATAGTTAAATTTAAGTTGATTATTATATTCGTAGTTGAAATAAAGATTGATTTATTTTAATCAAATGATTTTATTTATCAAGTTGTTTTGATTATTGAGTATGATTGAGAAACTCAAAGTTAACTTATTGGTTTTTAAATTCCTCAACGTTGTGAAATAAATCTTATGTATTTTTGGATAAATGCAAGTAACGTTGGTTGAGTTGACTGGATTTAGGAAATCCTAACAATAGTTTATTTAAATTGTCTGAAATGCTTTCTAGTGATGTTCTTGTTCATTCTCGGTGTTGGGCAATTGTGTCTATTGTTATGTAAGTCTTCCAAATTGGGTTTCCTTTGAGGTTGGAGGTTGTATTATTTTGGGTAGTGCATAGAATTGTACCTGTTGTTTTACCTGGTTTTCATGAACGGGGATGTTTTGTGCCTCCTTTGAATTAGGAGAGGGTTTTGACCTTTGTAGCCTCCAATGTTTGGAGAGGGTTTTGACTTTTGTTGCCTCCAGTGTTTGGAGTGGTTTTTCATTATATGTTCCTCCTAGAGTTGGAGTGATTGTTTATCTTGTTTGTATGCCCTTTGGTATCCTTGGTGATTGGTTTCGTGTTAGTTTTTTGTCAAGTAGAAGAGTGGCTTCTGTTGGGGGCTAGAGCCCAAAGAGGTAAATTGGAAAACCTTTAGAAGTGGTTTAATCCAGTGATAACTAAATTAATGTACTTAGAAGTTAGGTATTTTTTCACATTAATTAAGATAATTGAGCCTCGCTCATGGACGCAAGGGCTTGTATAGACTTGGGTTGATACGGGAAGGCCTAGAATGGCAAGGTCATCTATCTTGTCCTTACGAAAGGTATTTGATTCCGCGTAAGTGAGTATGGGTGTCAGGATTCGATAGAGGCCACCAGGATAACCCATAGTGGGGGCCAGAGCCTAGGAAGATTCCTAAAGGAGATCCCATGTTGATCTATGTGATGACACTCTTTCTACAACAACAGTTGGTATTTGGTTTTATGTGTATGGTCTTCTTATCATATTCAATCTGTTTTATTCCTGGAAGCAATGTGACCTATGTTAGTGGTGTTGGAGTTGTACTTGTATTATCCTTATGGATGTTTGGTTCATGTGTTCAGTTGTGTCAGTGTGAGTTAGCCTATTTCTAGGGGTGGATGGTCTTGTTTAGAATTCCTTGTTACTATCTCCTAGCACAGGGGGTGAGCCTTCAGGTATCACATGGTTGGGTGGAACGTGCACCTTAATCTGTTGGGTCATCTTTTTGCTCGTGTGGATGAGATTTTCAGTTGGAGAGCTCGTGGGATCTAGTACCTTCATGCTTTATTCTTTTCAGTTATTATTGTAATTTTATTACCCCTCATTGTATCAAGGTGGAAGATGTAATTTGTAACCTTGTTTATTGGGTTTACCTTATTTGGGGAATGAGTGTTGTAATCATATTGTAATTCATATTATTGGAATCATGTGGTATCTTTTATGCCTTTGTTGTAATTTTATCATGTATGGAATGTATGAGTATTTAATCTGTTAAGTAATTAAATGTTATGTTTTTAATTCATGTTTCTCATTTGGGTTTTAAGTAATCTCAGTCTCGTAACCTTAAAGGTTGTTGGCAAGGGATAGTGATCTTGCATGTTATTTGTACTTTAAAAAAAAAAGAGTACATTTAAGTAGTAAATTGCAACTTCCTCTAGGGCTGCGCGGCGGGGCATTACATTAGATTTAAGTGCAATCAACATGCATGCTTGACAGAGAAAATATTAGTTCCATTGTTAATGATCACTAACAAAGAGATCACAAATGTCTATTTTTTTGACGGGTTATATTGTCAACAAATAATTTGTCA
>VDFB02268441.1:0-59663 GCA_007258455.2 Sequoia sempervirens
TTAGGAAGGGTTAGGAGAAGGCCTTCATATCAAGTGAGTGTTGATGATCTCGATAACATCTATCAGGAACCTCCTAAGAAGAAGGCAAAGAAGCAAGTTCACTTTTATAGGAATCCTGATAACGAGATAGTCATGGAGACTGCAGTGCCCCCAGGAGACAAGAATAGGGATGAGGTAAATATGGATGATTTTGTCATGGTCAAGGCTAATCTCGGTAGAAATACCATGAAGAGCACAAAAGATTTACTGAGAGGGGGGGGGTGAATCAGTAAATCAATCACAAACTTTTATTTCTTAAACTTTTAAATCTTTATTACAATCAACTTTTTGATATGAATCAATTTCCACAAGTTGAAACAATTTTATTGAAGTAATTTCTTTTTCAAGTAGGCACCAACCTACAAATTTACAATGAGATGATTTAGTAGAACAACTTCCACAAGGAACACCTAGACCTCTCCAGAATTTAGTAGACACCTGCCTACAAGGAGCACCAACCCCTAATGCAAGGCACCAAACCTTGACTTGATGGAAGTGAGACTGCCCTCAATCTGATCTGCACAAGCCCAACTCTCCAATCTGCTCTATGTGATCCAAGATATCACCTTCAACCCACACAAGGAGGTAGGAATCTGACTGAACTGCAAGTCTTTAATTTACACAACCACACAACAAACTGAATTTGAAAGATGCATATATATGTTGTTCAATGTTTATATGCCTCTTTATGAAAGATCACATCTCTTCATTTGATCTGCCTCTTCATAACTAAATTGAAATTCTAATTTTATCTCCTTCCTTTTATATTTACTCATTATTAATTTTAATGAATGATCATATAGTATATCGATTCAGCCTATAGATGGAATAATACAACTCTTCAAAAAAGCTTCGACCCCTTTAGATAAAGATGCAGTCATTTCCAGACTGATGCAACACTTGAAAATACATATCCAGCAACAGGCATCTGAAAAGACAAATCACCCGATTGCTATTCTCAAACAACTGTTTTAATTAGTGCGTCTTAATTTATCGATTTGTGAAGATTTTGATGATAAAAGAGATATCTTTATGTTCGCATCTGAAGAATAAAAGAGATGCCTCTGTGTTCGCATCTGTTAAGAAATAAAAAAACACGTCTTTGTGTTCGCATCTGTTGGTTAGCGAATTTCTTTTGATTAATGTATTGTATTTGAAGACTTTAAATTGGACGTCTTTTTATCCGCCTATATTAGTTAGCGGATGATTTTAGATTAACCAAATACATATAAAGGGATGTCATTTGTTCATCCGCCTCTATTGGTTAGCGGATTATTAAATTGATTAAATACGTATTCTGATATACGTAATATGTTATACTTCATGACTTCTATTGAATAAAGATCTGAAGATTTCGATCTTAATATCTCAAACTGAATTAGAAGATTCGATCTGTAGAATTTATTGGTTTCTTCGAACTAAAATAAAAAATTGTTGAATGTCAAATTGGATATTTCGATCTGTATCTTTATTTCAATTTGTAGGTGATGATATCCATTCGATTTTATCCATTGATATGTAGCACTAACTCTGATCTGGAATGCACAACATTCAAACTGAAATATTCAATGATGATCTATATGTCTTTAATGATCTGTTTAGACTCTTTGTTTTGACATTTTTTATGATATCATCAATGACACTTTATTCCAATACTGATTCTTGACATCAATGACAATACTTCTAACATACCAGACATGCAGATTTGAGTCTCTTAAAGTTGTATCCGAAAACTTTCAAGAAAGAGTACTTAAAGATGGAGAAGACAAGGCAGCCTTCAAGGCTGAAAATCAGCAGCTCAGGCTTTTCATTTCTAACCTTGTCCATGGTTCTTCACAAGCAACCCAGTTGCTGCCCCAGGTCTTGGAGACACTAGCTGATCACCATCAGTTAAGACAGCTGGTCATATGTGGGAAAGAGACTCAGGAATGGATCGAGAGTTTCATTATCAGAGGAAGGGAGATCTTGACACAGATGTTCCAGCTAAGAGAAAACGCTCATAAGCTACGTCAAGGTATCCAAGGATTTGAACAGACACTGGCTGAAGTAAAACCGAGACATGAGATTATCATTGCTGATTTAGACACGGCTTACAGTTCAGCAGTTTCAAGAGAACACAAGAAACAAATCCTTGCCTGGAGGGAGCGTCACATTTTCAAAGTTAAAACCTATGAGAGGATATTTGAAGAATTCATCACCTACAGACAAAGGGTGGTTGAAGCTCTTCTTTTCATCAGCGAATTCGTCATAGAGATCCCCTCTCAGTACAGTCTCGAAGATGGTTCCTACGTCGGGCTTGAGGAAGTGCAAAATCAGTTTGGGTGACATTCACGATTTAAGAATTGATTTAGGCGGAAGGGTCCTTATATTTCAGCAATGCTCCCGGCAAAAGTTCGATAAAGCGTATGAGGAATTTGAAAAGAGTTCACGAGATCTATTACTGCAGATCTGAAGATATTCTTGGCTTGATGTTTCTTTTATTGATGGCATAGATGCTGGTTTCGGGACACAATCTCTAACTTCCTAAGCGGATATTGATCGACTTTTAAAGCAACTTTCTTCTAGAAGCTTTCTTTCCCGCTTTCTTTCTATTCTTGGACTCATCCTTATCCATTCTTTGAGGATAGAAAGAAGATAAGATGTAATAGTTGGCGTTTCCCGCTTTTTCTGCTTTTTAGGGTTTTAGTTGTTATCTTGTTTCTAGATTTAGTAATAAAGTTTGCTTGCTGAGCAAGCCCTAGATTGTGAAAGCAAGGAAGTTTTAGGGTTCCCTCTACCTTCTCCTATATAAATAAGAGCCTTTGCTCATTTAGTTTCAAGCGGGTGCTAGTGAGAACAAAACGCTGAGCCTATTGTGCCTTCTATTTGTTACTCAAGTATTGTTCAATTGTGTTGTGAGAAGCAAATTGTTGAGCCTCTTTAGCCAACAGGGAGTTAGTGTGATTGTTGTTCTGTTATTTAAGAATAAGTTTGCAAGCCTCTTTGTTTTGCTGGATTCTTGTTCAAGGCATGTTAAAGTGAGCTTTGTTTGATTTGAGTAATAAAATCCATGAGCCTCTTTTGCCTTGGTCCAAAATCTGATTTCTATTGTATCTATGTTTACTTTTATGATCTTTATTTCAGCTTCTACGATTGAAGTCATGTGAATTGTTGGATTCGAAAGAAGTTATTGAAGTATTTTGTCGAAAATCTACATTTTAATTTCTAACTCTCG
The DNA here is from genome assembly GCA_007258455.2 of Sequoia sempervirens. Taxonomy (NCBI): domain Eukaryota; kingdom Viridiplantae; phylum Streptophyta; class Pinopsida; order Cupressales; family Cupressaceae; genus Sequoia; species Sequoia sempervirens. The sequence continues at coordinate 3,254 of VDFB02268441.1, forward strand.
CTTTCTGCTATTACTTGAGAGTTAGGGAGCGTCTTTAGTTGAGATTAGTGGTAGTTGAACTGCCTCTGGAAAATCTCATTTCGCGAGCGTTTGTGTTTAAAAACCTTGTGCTCTAGTGATCAAAAGATAGGCCTTAGTTTTGGTTACTCTTTCAAAACCTGCCATCTGACAGAGGGCTTCCCCTCTAATAATTTGAAGAGCGTTATATATTAGGCATCTAGTTTTCAAATCCGCATTCCAGAGGTGTGAATTTAAACGCCAACAGAGTATATGGATTTACAGGAAATTCGGCTATGCTTCCACGTTATCCTTCGGATAAGACAGTCTTTTTGGAGTTCCTGAGGCAGTTACATGATGTTCATTGTCTTTTACACCACAAGCATAGACCAGATGCCAATTTTCCTTTTCAATTTGGAATGTATTGGTGCAAGACGACAGTTGATGCCAAAGTTGCAGGACATGAGTTAGAGAGGTATCATCTCAAGTATCTTATTGAGGCTCGTGCCTATGATCTTTCGGGTCATTACACAACTCATCTTGCTAGTTGCGCATATCATGAGCCTTCTATGGAGGATTATTGGGTAAATTGCGTGGACGACTTCGAGGTTCGCAGACACAGCTATGGCCGCTTCTCTCTCTCACAGATTTTTGTTTTCTTATCAAAAGATGTGGGAGGTTTATCAGATGATGAGGGAGAAGTCCTTCCTCAGTTTTTCAGAGAGCAGGTTGACACATAGTTGTTGCCAGCAGTTGATTGGTACGCTAAGGAGTACGCGACACTAAAGGAGAGGTCAAGTAGAGTTATTTAGAACAGTATACTTTACCTCGACAACAAGAAGACCAGGAGGGTAAGTGTGCCTAGAGCAGAGCCGCCAGTCATGAATCCTTCGCTACCTTCCTTGTCAAAACCTAAACAGAAGAAGAGGAGTAACCCTCCTAAGAAAGGTCAAGCGCCAAACAATTCAAAAGGCAAGGCGCTTGCTATTGACACACGTACGGAGCCTGACAGACAACCTATCACAGAGCCAGTTCAAAGGCCAGTTCAAAGTCCGCCAGTGCCTAAGGTTCAGCCTCAAGTTCCTATACCAATTCCGGAGCAGTCACCAGCCCCAGTTCATATTGAACTAGATTTAGACTCCCCATCTCGCAGTGGTTCCTCTACATATTCACTCTCGTCACAACCTCCTGTTGCTAGTACAGATCCTTCCAGTAGCATTAGCCGAGATCAGTCTTGGATTGAAGCTCAACTGGGAAGGAAGAGGAGGCAGCCATCCTATGTCATTAACCATTCAAATTTTGATTAGGTTTACCAGGATGTGCCAGACAAGAGGATCAAGAACATGGTCCATGTGGAGAGGAATACTGACATGGAGATCGTCGTTGAAATTGCTATACCTCCACAGGGGAAGAGCTTGGACGAGTTGGAATCTCATGACTTCGAGGTTATCACAGTCAACCTTGGTCGTAGCACACACCAGACTCAGGTTGATCTCCTATAGGTTGCTACAAATAGTGCCAGGGATAGAATGTTGAAAGACGGAGAGGATAAGGCATCCCTCAAGGCTGAAATCAGACAGCTTCGTCAGTATATTTCTAGCCTTGTACATAGGTTAGACATCATTGCCACACTCCCGCCGATGCTTGAGCCTCCAGCAGAACAAGGTCAACTTAATCACTTAGTTGCATATGGCAAGCATTTGGAGGAATGGGAGGAGTTCGTTGCTAGAGGCCGTTCTATGCTTACAGAATTATATCAATTGCGGTACAATGCACGAGAGCTCTGTTTACGTCTCTAGGATGAGGAGCGAGACATGGCAATTAATAGACCGCGGGACGAGATTATGATTGCTCACCTGAGTATGGCATTTGAATCAGTCACAGATGCAGAAGATAAAGAAGCTATCTACTCTTGGAAAACACAGTTGGTTTTCAATGCAAAGATAGAGGAAACAATGGCATCAGAGTTGGTTGAGAGTAGAGAGCACGTTACTAGTGCACTCCGGTTTGTGAGGACCTTAGTATCTCACTTACCGTGTCGGTATCAGATATAGGGTGGTGCGTATGTTGAACTTATTGATGTTCAGTCAGAGCTCCAAGCACTTATTCATACTATTTTTAGTGGGGAGACCGTTGGCTGTAAGATTAATCAACTTACAGTCATGTCAGCGTTGTTCGATGAAAGCAACCAGGAGCAGGGGTGAACTTTAGTCCCAGATCATAGCTGGTGAGGACATGTTGCGTAGGCATAGCATTCTTCGACAGAGTATCAGAGCTCCAGACAGTGATGCAATTAACAATCTCGTTGAGGGATTGGTTGCTCGAGATCACGATCAGTAGACTTCAGTTCCCACCTCTCAGAATAGACATTACACACAGGTGTTAAACTTGGCATTACCATCTCAAGTTAACTCCCTGTCTTATGTCATGCATATCTATTATGAGATCAACTTTATTTACTTGGAGTTTTATTTAGGGTTTACGTTAACTGATGGTAGTATTCCAGTTAACATGCTTTCAATAAGGATGTGCATGCTTGCACAATTGTCCATTTTTAGATTAGATGTTTCGGTTAACTAATGGTGGTTTTCGATCAACTATTTAGTTTCCGCTGTTAGAGTTTGTAATAAATCTTGCATGCATTGCAAGGCATATTAGTTGACTCAAGGTAATTTTAAGTTCCCTACACCTTTCAATGTCAATAAGAGCTTTTGCTCGACACATAACTTTTGTGAGAGGAAAGCCTGTACTATGCCTACCCACGCTATGTTGCTGGAATTACCTTGTGTATCTGTTCATCGTTTTGCTATTATGATGAATTGTTATGCCACTTGGGTTTCATGCAATTATAATGGTGAATTCTTTCCTTAGTTAGATCGACTCTGTTTTGTGTTCAATAAACTTGTTTAGATTGAGCTGATAGTTGTGCCACCTTGCCTTCAAGTTGAGAATCTGTACTTGGTTATCGTGTGATGTGTGTGAATAATAAACTTGTTTAGATTGAGCTGATAGATGTGGCACCTTGCCTTCAAGTTGAGAATCTGTACTTGGTTTATCATATATTGTTGTTTCCAATAAGCCTATTCAGACAAGCAGATAGTTGTGCCACCTTGCCTTCACGTTATGAGTCCGTACCCTGCTTATCGTCAGATAATCATTCCCGCTCCGTTTCCTCATGCTCTAAATTCTTGAGGGGATTGGATAGTTTAAGTTACTTAGTTTTGTGAGTTGTAGTTAAGCGAAACCAGAAAATACTAGCTGCAATGTATAGAGTTTTCGTGAAAGCCTTGTACCTCTACAGCTGAGACAAAAAGACAGGAGATAGTTTAGATTACTTTTCCCTTTCCAAGCATTTTTGTTAAGCACAATGAGGGAGCTTCCCCTCCTAATATGAAGAGCACTCATTGCGTAGCGTGCATAGCTGTCTGTACCAACTTATACTCTAGAGGTGTTAGTTGTTACGGCAACAAAACTACTTAACACCAATAGAGGATAATGAAATCTACAGCTTCTATAGCAGCAACCTAGTTCAATTCAACCACAAAACTTGCCTTTCTTGAGAGAACAATCCAAATTTCCATCAATCAATACACAATAACATGGAAACAAATCACAATTAGAGGTTGCATAGCTGCTTTGGTGTACTAGGAGCTAACAAGGGATAGTTGGAATGGGTCACCCCCCTGTGGTTGTGTTGTGACCTTTCCACTCATCGCCCCATTGCAAATGGGGACCCCCTTGTTTTTTTGCTTTTTTTGGGTTTTGCCTTGGCGTCACAACTGCTAATCACCATTTTCTTTTACAATGAGGAGTTAGAGTTTTTGAGTAATTACCCAAGCCAAGTATAGAATTCAAGCCTAAAACTGTGCATAGACATTGCCAAAGTGCTCAGAAGACCTGGTTGATGAAGAACGCAATTGATTTCACTCAATTCTGACACTTCCTATTTTTTAGGGATTTTTTGCTTTTTTCGCTTTTTCTATTTTTGGCACTTTTGGACCAATCCGGACTTCCTATTTTTTAGGGAAAGTTTGCTTTTTCTATTTTTAGAAAGTGCCAAGATCCTGCAGGTAACAGAGTCAACATTTCCACCTTAAGACTGAAAAAGAATGAAAAAATCAAGAAAATCAAGAAAAATCAAGAAAAAGTCATATGGTGAGGATGATCCAGAAGAAGGGCAAAGAAAATGTCAGACACTTCAAGAAGTCCGCTTGGGAGGAGGAATGGACATGGCAAGCCACCAGGAAAGTCCGCCATGCCTCTGTTAGGCCACCAACAAGTCTGCCTTGCACTTGTCTAAGCAGAGATCAAGTCTGCTATACATCTGGAAGGACACAAAGAAAGTCTGCCATGGAGATGGAAGAACATTCTCAAAGTTCGCCCCATGCCTTGTCTAGACTAGAGAAAGTCCGCCATAAAAAAAAATTAAGGAATGGCAAGCAAGCCAAGAAGTCCACCATGCCAAAAGCAACATGGAATGAAGTTTTTGAAGTCCGCCTTGGAGATTTGGAAAGAAATCCATGAAGTCCGCCTAGACATCAATGAAATATGGCAAGAAAGTGTTGAACCCCGACCTAGGAGAAAGGGGATATGGAAAAGACACCACAAAGTCTGCTCTAGGAAATGTCAAGAAGTTTGTAAGGTTCGACTTGGGCTAGAAAAGCACGTCCAAGACTCAGGAAAGTCCACTCATGCACTTGTCAAGAAGTTCGCCCAAGCTAGAAGGTACAATGGCAAGGAAGTCTTAAACTCCGACATTGCCTAAGGAGTAACATGTCCAAACATTAATGAAGTCCGACTTTGGCACAAGGGAGAGAAAGTATGACCTAGGTCAAGATAGAAGCAATGTCCAAGCTCAAGTGAAGTCCGCCCAAGGAGAAAAATTCAGAAAATTGACTAAGTGTTGGTAGGAAAACAAGAGGAATAGAGAAGAAAAGTAAAGAGTAAGTGGATAAAATCCTTGTCGGAGAATGGAATTTGTCCTACATAGCACAAGCCAAATTCAAAATTGAAGACAAATCCATAGGAGAACTTCATCCAAAATCTTGGCTAAATGTTGAATGGTCCACATGAAGGTATTACAAAATGAAACTAAATAGCCAAAATTTGGCTAAGTATGGGAAATACTTCACAGAGAAAATTCCAATTTCCTCCATTGTGGCAAAAGCACAGAGGCATTCTTCTCCAAATTCAAGGCACTTGAAAGAATATTCAAACATCTTGGGGGGGATTTCATCTACAATCCCAGACCTATTGAAGCAATCAAAGCAACTTCTTGAAGGATTTCATCCCCTGAAGAATTAAAGACAAGCCCCCAATCAGAATCAGAGGGCGACAAGAAGAGTGTTCCAAACAAATTTCCATACTAAGACAACTTCTTGACACAAATTGGATAATTCAAAGAGGAAATCCAAAGGAATAACACCAATCCAATTCAAGCAGGAGGAATTTCAAAGCAATCAGGAAAGAAAATAACTTCAAGTCCAGACATCTGCTCCAAGGGGAGACTTCCAAACCTCAAGTGCAAGTGAGAAGAAGAAATCAAAATCTCAAAGCAGATCCAAGATCAAAGCTAGGAAGGAACAAGCGCAAGGGATAGAGTCGTCGACAAGGAAAGATATTCTAAGGTAAGCACGTGGAAGAAAAACAAAGTGACCAAGGAAGATATCCAACACGCTAAGGTGGTCCCTCGTCATCTTCCAACCAATCAAATTGTTCCAGATCAACATGCAACAACTTTCTATTTTATTGTTGTTTTATATTTAGCAGAAGGACAAGTGTCCCCAAATGTAATTTTCTCATTGGTCGAGAGGTAGTTGGTTGTGACAAACCCTAATTAGGGTTTTATTTTGTAATCTCTGCCGTTGATCCTAAATCAATCTTGGCCATTGAATTGTAATTGGGGAGCCTATAAATTGAGCACGCCCCTCATTTGTAAAGTGTGAAGAAAGTGTATGAGATTGTTGCGTATTGCTACTTCCGATAATAAAAGCTCTTATGCATGATTTGCTTTGAATCCCTTTTATTGTCAAGTGGTTTGCAAGGTTGCATAGCTTCTTCAACATTAGATTAGAATTAAGATAGAATTTGATTTGAATGTTTGTTAAATGAATGAGAGATCTGATAGTATTGATTAGTGAAACTTAGCTCATACTTTCTTTGAATAGATGATTTTTATTCAATGCGTAAAGTTAGCCTAAGCTTATGATTGTGGATGCTTAACTTCAGTCTGGATAAGTATTGTTCAAGACATGAAAATTATAATCACACCCCTTGAAGATTGCACCCACTTTGTGTAGTTGTCCCAGGGAGGCGAAGCAAAGCGTGGTTACCAGTTTCACCTAATCTTTACCGTCTCTTGAATTCTTAGGGATAGATTAGAACCTCTAAACCCTTGTCCTTTTGCACCTTTTTTTTGAAATCCCAAACTGAAAATCCCAAAAGGAGGAGCATTTAATGATAAATCCGTCTAAGTCCTAACTTGTGAATTGAACAAGCCTAGCAAAGTCCCTTTGTGTATTACCGGCATATCACAATGCCCATTAAGCTTATCCACACGTCAAAACCTGACAAAAGAAACCTTGGAGTCACCATATGATCTTCTCACAATCTTAGCATACACGGTGATTTTGTTCAAGAGAGGATAGAGTGTCTTTGGACATTTTATTCTGTGTGTTCGGTGGATGATAAAATGTACACCAACAAGTTGCCCAAAACTAATACTTGTCAAAAGAATCTTCAAGAACAGGGGCTCACAAAAGTAGCAATCTACTTAACAAAAGACACCAATAGAGGAAAATGGAATCTATAGCTTCTATAGCATCAACCTGGTTCAATTCAGCCACAATGTACAAAACTTATAAAGGGTCCCCCTTGAGAGAAAAATCCAAATTTCCAACAATCAAGACAGAATAATTTAGAAATCAACCACAAATGGAGCCTGCAAGGCTTCCTTGACATACTAGGAGTTGATGAGGGATAGTTATAAATTGTAATGTCCCCTTCTCAAACCTGATCTTTCCAGTGACCGTTGGCCTTTTCTTTGGGAACCCGAAGGCTAGTTGGAAGATAAATTAGGGTTTCCTATTTTTGAGGTCATTGCTCAAAGATGATGGATTCAATGGCGGATTCTTTCTGGGTTTTCAGAGAGCTTCGCAGGGGTATGTTCATCTCGGCATTCAGAGCATTTTCTGGAATTTACTATTTTTAGTAAATTCTATTTTTGGCAGTAAACAGGATGGTCTCAGGCAGTTGACCTTTCCCATTCAGTTGACTCAAGTGGCGTATTCAGTTTCGGGTTTCAGAATGCAGTTTTGGGAAGTTGAGCTCATTTCACTTAAAAAATAACATTATAATTTAAATGTTATTTTATCACCTTGGCCTAGTCGAATGACTTAAAGTCATTTTAAAAGGTGGACTCAAGGGTGGCGCCATCATTAAGGATATATTTAATATTTGATGAATTCTCCAAAGTCAATGCAAGTTAATTTGGGCGCATTTATCAAGGTGATGATTTAATTAAAATATGAATATTGAGCTAAAAGGGAAAATGACGCCATATTGAAGAAAGAGCTAGGGTTTGAACATTGAGTTGGATTTTAGGGTTTCGTGAAGTCAAACGAAACTTATAAAAAGGAGTCTTGTGCATCATTTCTTCATCTTTGGTTGAATATACTGTTATGCTGCCGGATTGGCTCTGGGACTGCTTCGAGGAATGAAGGCCTCCTAGCTTGGGCATCGCTTCGTGTTTGAAAGACAACATCTAGTGGTGATTCATTGTATTGTGAGTTGCACTTAAGTTTGTGCATTGTATTTCAGCTTATTGCAAACTTAGATTAGATTTGGCATATTAGTGGTTTCAGCATCTTGCATTGTTGTAGACAGCAGATTCATGTTTTTAGTCATACTTCGAAAAAGACAAAAATATTGCATCTGGGTATTAGCCCATTCTCTTTGTCTAGGAAGGGCGCTTCAATAGTTCAAGTTTCAGATTTTTTGGTGATGTATTGAATTTTTAAATAGAGGTCGAACTTCCCAGCTGGGCCGTACCTCTTGAAACTGCATTGGAGTCCGTGCAAATTAAATTAGAGTCATTTTGATCAGTCTTAGTGTCTTGGGTTGGTCGCCTATGTCTTAAGAGAGTAATGCATTTTATTTCGCGTCAATCGGATAACATCTGAGAAAGTTATGAACAATTCATTAAGGTTGTAAGCTGCTGGTTGTATGTTAAAAGTGCAGATCTGATTATGACAGTTCGAGAAATCTGCATTTTCTGATTTGTATTTGGCATTGTGGTTTACTTAGAGCTTGTAGCAGATATACTGTTGAATACTCCATCTGGAAAGACTTTGATATATTGACATTGCAGGCAATTATTATATTTTGTAAACTGGCAGTAGTACTGACCAGTATTCTTTAATATTGCTTTGTCATTATTTGTAGACTCATTCTTGCTTTCATTACTAGTTTGAAATAGTGATAACTCCGCCCTATGGTAGCTACTTCCCATTCTGGGTGAGCAAGCACATTCTGGGTGTTGAGTAGTTTCCAGCTTTCAGCATTTCATTTCAAGCTTTGCTTTCTGTAATCACTCCGTCATATGGTCGCCCCTCACTCCGCATTGGATTGGGTAGCACATACTTGACGTTGAGTTCCCTTTCCAACATTTAGAATAGAAGACCCTCTGACCAATGCTCGCCATCATCGGCGCCATTCTGGTTAGAGTTACTTTCTTGCACGTTTTGGTTTTCTCCTCTAACCTTAACGGGTGCACTGCTTTGTAATTTGTAAATTGAAAAACGAAAAAATTTGGCTCGGAATATTTCATAAACCCTTGAAAAATTGGAAAAAGTTTGGGAGCTTCACATTCCCCCAAATGAAAAAACGTTTTCTCAGTCTCTTTGTTCACAGAGAAATTCTCACAACTGATCAAATAACGAAAAGGAAATGGATATGTCCAAAAAGGTGCCCCAATTACAACCACAATGAAGAAACCGTTGGTCCATCACACATTTCTTCACTTCACTATAGCTTTGGCCAAGTCAATATGGAAAATATATTGGACATGCTGCTTCTTCCAAATCCACCAGACCATGATTTTCCTGCCCATTTATACCGCTAGAAGGAAAAACTCAACCAAAATGGTGACCAAGTGCTAGTTATTGAGAAATTCCAACTTCAATCCCCAAGCTTTATCTTTTATGGAATATAATTGGAACGCAGCAATCTGTTTATGTGATTTTACAGCATTTAGTAGACTAATTTATCTTTTATTATGAATTCATTATGAATGTTACTATGAAAAATAAATTATTTGAGATATTTATTAACTTTTCCTATCTCCTATTTTTTTGTATAGGATTTGTCAGGTGTTGATTTCAGCTATGCATGTCTTCAAAATGTATTTTTTTCTCGTACCAATCTCCAGTCTGCCAAATTCCGAGTAAGTTTTTACTTTTAAGGAAGTTTTTTTTTTTTTAAATTGTCAATTTTATATCTTCACTTATTGATTTCTCTATGCTAATGTCATATGAATGCCACACACTCCATTCCTGGTTTAGAATTACACTTATACTACTTGTTTTTTTGTTTTCCTTTGTGCATTTGAAAATATTTAATTCAAGAGATTGCTATTTAAACTGAAATTTGACAATGCCATATGCCAGACAAATCTGAATTGGAAATGCCCATCTTTGCAGGATGCTGAGGCTGATGGTTCCAACTTTCATAATGCTGTCTTGCGGGAGTAAGCAAATAGACTAGGAAGTTGGCATTTCATTTTTGTTTTAAATTCATGACTTGCCCTAAAATTATTCACAAATCAATCTTATAACCAGATAGCTACAACTTCTTATTCACATATGCATGCAAATCTTTGCACACCGATTAACTTGTACTAATCTTGGACAGTTGGTCATATCTTACCAAAGTCACAAAACTACCAATCAGTCATCATGTACCTCAACAATTAGATAATTTGCTTCTGAGACTGCTTACCTTGACTAATATGGTAATTTTTGAAAACCATGCCTTTCTTATCAATAATCTTAATGCTGAAATCATAGGCACCAACTACTGTACCAATTGTAAAGGTCAACAATTTATTAGATAATGTAAATTCTTCTGATAATGGGAAGTGGTTGGAAATTTTTCCAAATATGCCACACTTTTTTTGTTAAAATATATATTTTCAGTATTATGCAGACTGTAAATCACCAAAATTTTTCATTGTCATTGTTGCAGATCTCTTTTGTTTTTGAAGTGTTAAAATAGATTAAAACGAAACAAGGAAATTAAAAAGAAGAATATTATTGTTAGCTTAAGGAAAGTAAAGGGCATAGATTTATAGTTTCACATTATCTTTCATTGTTTACTTTGAGAGCCAATAAAGTATTCCCTATACATTTCTCAAGCTTGCATAAGATTTGAGATTGTATTTTCACTGTTGTGATTGTTTTAAGTTATTTACCTGTATGATCTCTTTGGTAGAGATTTCTCTTACACCTTGTAGATTCATGTCATGGTAGGTGTGAATTCACTGGTGCGACTCTTCAAGGAGCTTTGCTAGCTGGTGCCAATTTGCAAAGTGCCAATTTGCAAGGTGATGTCACTGTTTTTTAATTTTATTTGGTAAATTCCCTGTCTAAGCTAATCTGAGGTATAGTTGCCTAATTGAGGTAAATTGCTTCCATCAAATTCACTTGAACTTTTGCATCCTACATCGTGCATTGGGGCATGTCATGCCCAACAAGTTGGAGTATTTTACTCAATTGAATTATTTTATTGTGATTTGACTCTCTTGAGCATTTGAACTTAGGACTTCACTTTGAAAGCTTTGATACTTTACCACTTGAGTTTATCTGGTTGATATCTGTTTACTCTCCTATATGGTAAAATGAATACTTGAAATAATAAATAGAATTAATAATGTATACCAAATAGAGGAGTAAAAGTATATCTTTATTTGCATATGAAGTTATTATAGAAGTAGACCAAAGGTGATCAACCAAGGGTTAGAGTCAATCGAATTAGATCATCTTGCTTTCCTTGATACAAAATCTATTTCGAGGACCTGCCAGTTGCCAAGAGGAACACAACTGTCAAGTAACTCATAACCACTTGAAGCCAACAAACAATTAATATATAGTCAGATAAACCATATTATCAAAACATAATAATAGGCAAAATATGCTCATTACATCATCCCCCCCAAAAGAAAATTCTGTATTCTTGATAACAAGGAAAACAAGTAAGCATCAAGTAACATTAGGGAAGACTTTCCAAACCAATGACAATATCGTAGATGAAGACCTATAAGCTGTCATGTCCCCTTCTCAGTGACATCTCTCAGACGACAGGATTGGCCTATCATACGACCCTCGTAGGCCGATGGACTGGATAGGGGGTCACTTCGGAGCTTGGCTCAGCTTCAGTCAGCAGGGATTGATCAGTTGTCTTTCGTTCTGGCTCGATCGGAGGATATTTGCAGAATTGCTATTTTTAGCAGTTCTTGGCAGGCAGTGTGGGACCACTGCTATTTTTAGCAGTTGGCTGTGGCGGCATCAGGAATCACGTCAGAGTCTGTCAGCATCAGACGGATCAGTAAACGGGTTAGAAATAAGGGAGATATTAATATTTGATCGTATTGATTAAATATTAATTAATTAACGTTTATAATATAAAGTTATAATTTAATATTATAACTTAAGTGATTTCCTTCAAGGGGTGCGCCCAACATCAGAAGGGGAAAAATTATTAAAATAATTAAAATATTCAGTTGAGGACTATTGAAATATTAAAATATTAAAACGTGAATATTTCATTAAAACCCTATTTTCAAGGGAATCGCACTTTTCATGTATTTGAGGGTTTGCCTTGGGAATTGAGCCCATTATGAGATTATTGAATTTGATATTGATCAATTTTTGGTCTGAGCCTGAGACTTAGGGTTTCACGTTCGATTCCTTGGAGAACGAGCCATCCCGCACGGAAAGCAACAGAGAGGGTGCACATCACTCGACGCTGCCTACGAGGTTTTCTTATTCAGAGGAAACTACAGAGCTTTCAGGATTGTTATTTGTCAGAGATTCTTTAGTTATTGCATCCAGTTATCATCTGTTACCTTGGGCGCACCATTTACAGAGGTTTATACATTGAAATTTGTGAAGGCCGTACAAATTGATTGCTGGTCTGACAGGCCGTACTTGCACAGCAGGCCGTACTTCTCTTATTAACACGTGTTTCCATCCTTCTGGGTGAAACGCCTATTACACTGGTTCCAGAATACCTTCCTTGGAGGCGCCAACTTACTGGGAGTCTTCAGAGATCATCATTTCGCAGGAGAGGAGCATTCTTTCACTGGGCCGTACAAATCTGTACTTCTGTACCAGCAAAATACCAGGTTTTTGAATCTTGAAAATTCTTCATTTTATACATTGCATGCTTCTGGGTATTATTGTAATCAATTGAAAAGTCGAATAAAGGAGACTGGCATTGATATTGTTGCATTTCCAGAGCTTTTAGATTTTATCTGAATTTATTGCCATTTATTATCAAAATCGTACCTTTTCAATATTGCATCAAAAAACACAAAAAAAATGCAAAAACCCTAAAACGTCAGAGAAACATTAAAAATCTATCAGAAGCAGTGTTAGGGGGAAACAGGGGTTTCTACAGGCAGTAGCAATTTTAACTTGAGAACAATAAAACAAGGGGAGTTTGTTCTTCCGTTGGTGTGGAATGAAATGAGCTAACCAGTGAAAAGCAAATGACAGGAATAATGGGGAAGATGAGTTCGATATATGGAGGAACTACTCCAACCATATGTTGGAAGAAAAGGAAGAAGTGAAGATACGGGTTGTCATCTATCAACATGAGGGGATATGCTGCAAGTACATGGAGCTTGAAAGGGTAGTTCTACTACCCAACCCCCTTTGTGAGCTACGCTCACAAACAATTCCCCCAAGGAGCCTGATATAGGGGCATCCTTGCATATTTCAAATTTTGGTTTTATTTTCAATTTTGTTGTGTATCTCTTGTGACGTGGCACTTCATATTTGGGCTGCGAACCTTCTTGTTTGTTGATTTGAGGTATCAAATTTCCATTGGGCAGCAAAGAGATGTTTTTGGGTAGTTGCATCGAGCAAGAAAGGAATAGGCAGGGCAGTTAGGAACGGTGAAGCACAACAGAAACAAGGGTCGACTAAGTTGGGTGGAGACGTTTTTGCTGCAAAAAAACACAGATCGAGTTTGTTCCAACGGTGGTTGTCATCAATTTGGAGATCGAGCCTTGTGGAAGAGGAAGTGGGGTGTGGACGGTGGGAGCAAGGGAAAGATTGTGTGGAAGGGTCGGTGGCGCAGGAGGCAGGGATGTCCAGGCTACTTGAGTTTTTGTGTGAAACTGCAAAACTTTGAATCGAATTTCTTTTTTGTTCACCACTGTTGATTGTTGTTAGTTGTAGCTGTTCATGTGGAGTGTAATGTCCCCTTTTTAGCTTGTTCCCGTTTCTTGACGGTTTAGCCTATTATTTGGCCCTCGTAGGCTAATGCAATTGGTGAGAGGGTCCTGTTTGGCAGTTGCTTGAGTGTTTTCTTCTCCAAAGCTCACTTCAATTTAGGATTGGCCTTCGTTTGGTGAGTCAGGACTCAACTTCACACACTTACTATTTATAGTAAGTCAGCAGGTCATGAGAGTCTAGTGTTTCTATTTATAGTAAGGCATCTGAACATATAGTGAGTTCAGTGTTGATCCCAATTTTCAGTTGGTCTGGCGAAATAAGGATTAATGTGCAAAATTATATCATTTACTTATTATTAAAGGTGACTTTAATAATAATTAATCATTAAAAGTATATCATAAAGTTATATTTTAACTTTATGTCTAAAGGGGGCCATTTAATGACTTAAAGTACATTAAATAATTAATTAAATGGGCGCCCACTTTGAGGAATTATTTTATAAAGTTTAAACGCACATTTAATATTACTTTAATTGATTGAAAAGAAGCTTCTAGAGGGTCGACTTCTTCCTCTTGAGAGATTATAAAAGGGATCAACGAAGGCTATTGTTTTCATCCAAAATTTTGATATTTGGCTTTTGAAGTTTTTTCGTTGTGGAGAGGAAGAAACCTAGGGTTTCTGCAATTTCTACAATTCCTAATCATTAAGAACGAAACCTCTCATTGATTTCGCATACCTAAGGTTTTGAAAGATCTTCCGAAGGATTGCCTGCGAGATTGGCTTCATCCAGGAGTCAATATTGAGCTTAATTGTGAAGTTGTTTGAAAAGGGTTTTGAAGACATTTTTCAGTTCGTGCTATCATTGAAGATCATTTTCAGATTGTGAGGGCGTCGATTTGAGGAACACTTTCAGTTGGTTTGGCATTGACTTAGAAAGAAGACGATTTATTAAGAATCGTTCAATATTATTTGTGGAGGGACGATTTGGCAACCAGTTTGGTTTGGTCATTGCTATGGGGATTTCACAATCATTAAGGTCATGATTTGGCAGCATCATTTCATAATAAAAATTGAGGACTGATTAGAAGGAGATTGCAGCCTTTATAGGCATCTTTGGCATCATCTTGTGAAGTAAAAATCATGGACATACAGATCGCAGCAGCATAGGGAAGAATCGTGGCATGTTGAAAACATATATTGGAGCGCACCATCAAGTACTTCAATCAGCAGACCGTCATCACATTCCAGGTTCCTCATTGCATATTATTGATGCATATTAGTATGATTTAGTTTGACTACATTGCCTCATCTAGGTCACTGCCATATAGTGGCTGAAGTTGCATAGTTTGTAGAGGCATTCATTCATGATCAGATGTAAGCCAAGAGTCTTGGCAAATGCACTCAGTTGTAACCAGCAGATTGTATTCAGTTTATACATTCAATAAAGGATGTAATGTCCTCTTTTTTCGAGTAATCACCTATCATGATCCAATTAGCCTATTCTTCATTCCCGTAGGCTAAATCAAGTGGTTAGGGAATGCCAGGTTGAGCCAAAGTGGAAAAAATGACTTTTCAGTTGGTTGAAGATGAATGGGTGAAGACAATTCATTATTGGCTTAACTTATATTACTTTCTAGAGTTATTTTGGTGAACTCGCTTTAAAAAGGAATAGTGAAATTATAAAGGCAATTAAATTAATAGTTTATTCCTTTTTGTGGGACGCCACTTTTTATGAGGTGAAATTACATTAAAATGGAATATTTAAGTAAAAAGCAATAAAATATTATTTTATTGCACTAAAGTTGGGTGGCCACTTGTGGAATTGAAAAGTTATAAAAAAAATGGAGATTAAGGCAACCAAGGAAAAGGACAAAAGCAACTAGAATTATGTCGGCCAAGTGAGGGAGAAAAGGTGGCTATAAATAGAAGACTTTGGAGTCATTTCATTCATTCCATTTGATATTTCATTTCCTCTTCAGAATTATCTCAGCTAGCTGCAATATTGTTGGTTTTCATTCCAGGGACAAAAACCCTAGGAATATGATGAGTTGGACGAAACCCTAGCTCATCCTTGTGGAGGTTTCATCATGGAAACCTACTTGTGCTTCATTGGCAACTTTTTGAGAAGAACCTGATTGCATATTCAGATTTGTATTTCAGACTTGAAGGAGGTTGTTTCAGCTATTTAGGGTTTCCAAACCCTAAGGGAATTCATTAAGGTTTTTCCCTAAGTTGGAGCGCCATCCTTGGAGCAGATTTGAGCATCCATTTTGGAAGGTTATTTCATAAATTTGTAACAGCAAACCCTAAGTGCTTGCCATGGAGGATTCACCCATCTAGGGTTTGGTTTTTGAAGTCTTTTTAACTATTCAGATATTGAAATCAGTATTGGAGAAGTCGAAGGTGGCATTTTGAAACCATTCTTGTCATTAGGGTTTCACCCTATATTGGTGCACCACACTTGGGAAGGGTTCACTTGCTTTTTGGAGATTGTTGCGGTGATATTTTTACAACTTTGGAGCAGCAAACCCTAGCTAATTCGGAGCAGACCTAGGCGCATCTTTTTGGAGCAATTTTTGGTGTGTTGGCAATCTTTTGCATTAGGGTTTCATGCCCTAACCTAGGCGCCACACTCTTCGAGGGTGATTCCACCTTTTGAAGGTTATTTTGCCATAATTTAGTATGTATAAACCCTAGGGTTTTAATCTGATTTTAGACAGCAGTATTTCTGGGCATGTTGGTTATGTTTTTGCCCATGTATTGATGTACTTTCAGACTTCTACATCCTGATTTATGACAGCCAAGTTATCTTCAGAATTTCAGACTCATTGAATGCAATTATTGTTCCTATATTGTGCATTTCATGTTGTATTTCGTCTCTGATATTAAGCAAATCATTTGAGCATAATATTTGATGTGTTTTGATATTATATATTGGCTGTTATAAGTGTTTGATCAGTCTGAAAATAAAAATCAGAAAATCAGACATTAGGGTTTTAGCAGAATTTTGAAAATCAGAAATTAGGGCAGAAATCAAAAGTTTAAAAAATCAAAATTTTGCATTATCTCCTATTGGAGATATTTCAATGGTATCAAAGCCAGGTTCCTACCAGCCTGTTGGGTGAAATAAAGTTGTGTAAACTTCAGTTTGGAATTGGTTTTCAATTTGAACAGCGAGGTAGGTCCTCATGGCAGGGTTGTTTAAGAATAAATAGGCATGAGAAGAGATTGAAGAAACACATTATAAGATCCTTCGGAAAATGCAGCATTTAGAAGATTCACTTTCAAGGAAAATTAGGTACTCTAATGGTGAGTCCTGAGCCGAGCACCCTTGGCCGAGTCCTGGGAGCCCGGACTCAGATGTGGCCGAGTCTAGGGAGCCCGGACTCGGATGTGGCCGAGTCTAGGGAGCCCGGACTCGGACGCGGCCGAGTCTAGCCGCGTCTAGGCCAGACTCACCGGATGCGCCGCGTCCAGGATAGTCCCGAGCCTTGGACGTGGCCGACAGCAGCAAGTGAAAAAGGCAATAAAAAAACACAAAATTAAAGTTTAAGTTTTTTTTTTGTTTTTGTCTTATATTATCTCCCCAACCTTAAAAGCAACCTCATTTCATTCATTTGGCAAAATAGGAGGAGAAGAGAGAGTTGTGAAGAAAAATAGGAGGAGAAGAGAGGGCAACCAGCAAGCTATTGAAGACAAATCCAGGGTCATATATCATTTGGGAAGCTTCATACCAACAAGGAGGTGCATTGAGAGCTCATTACCTGTGATTGGGAGGAGTTTGCATTGCATTCCAAGCCAAATCTAAGAGGTAAGTTTGATTTTAATTGGTTTTTTTTGTGTTTTTTTAACAAATAATTCATTGTAATTTGTAAAATCATTGTTTTTTTGAGTTTGCATTTTTTTTTTACAAATCCTAGTTGCAACTTAAATAATTTTAGAAACCCTACTTGTTATTGTAGCCACATTCATTTGCAAATCAAACCATATTATTATTTTCACAATGTCTCAAACCTCAGGCAGAAAAGTCCCTGCTTGGAAACAAGCTGAAATTTTTCTCGGAATGAAAAAAGGAGAAGCAAAATGTAAATACTGCAAAACAATATATCATGGAGGCATAAATAGATTAAAATACCATGATGCAGTGGGCTGCACTATAGCACCTCCTGAGGCTGTTCGTGAAGTGCAGGTGCAATTAGAAACTTCTAAAATGAAAAAAGAAATGAAAAAGAGACAAGAGGCAGGAGTTGGCGAGTGTTGGAGTTGGACAGGGACTTGGTGTTGTTGGAGATGCTTCTTCCATGCCTCCATACAGTCCTAGTGCTAGTGCTTGTGCTTGTGTTTTTGCTTCTACACCAGCTATGCCTATGCGTACTCCTAGTGTTGGTGGCGCTGCTAGTGGTAGTGGTAGTGGTAGTATTAGCATTGGTCCTAGAGATCGTAAATCTAGGGTGGACTCATTTTGTACCACGCACTACTCTTGGTTCCCAACCATCGTTTAAGAGCATGGGTTGGAACAAGGACGCACATGATGCAGCAAAAAAGACAATTGTAGACTTTTGGTAATACTGCACCATTCCCTTCCATGTAGCCAGGTAATTCTTTTTCGTTTAATTATTTTAAAATTTATATTTAAATTTTATTATTTTAGAATCTAGATGTATCTCATTATCGAATTCAAATTTAAAGTTAAAAACTTAGAACTTTTCATTTTACAATACTTATGTAAGTAACTTATTAATTTATTTATGACATGTTTTAGGTCACCTTTTTGGAAAAACATGGTTGATGCCATAACCATATGTGGGGCGGGGTTCAAAGCCCCTACTGAAGATGAATTATGTTGTACTCAAAACCAAAATTTTTGCTTCACTAAGGCATTTTGCTTAATTGAGTCTTATCTTGTTAAAGTGTTGTCAAATGGTCGTTTTTGGGGTTTTCAAATATGGAGTTGGTGTCAGTACTATGTCAGTCTGTTACTGAAGAGATTTAAGAAAAGTGAAAATTTGAAAGAAAAACATCAAAATTTTCTATCTCGAGAAGGGAGCTATTCAAATAGGCTTCCCTATCTTTTAGGGGCCCGTGATCCTGCTTTTTAGGGTTTGTCACCTCCAACACTGCTCGGCATCACGCTTCCAGAATGAGCTATCAAGCCCGGCCAAACGGACCTCGCTTTGTTCGAAGTTAATGGAGAATACAAAGGTAAATCGAGGCGAAAAGCAAGAATTATTAACACTGATAGAAAAGCGAACTTTTCGTGAAGGTTTCCATCTTTTGAGTAAGCCGTGATGTGTTTTTGACTCAATGCCCCCTTAAGATGTTTATCTCACATTCGCTCGAAGCCACACGCATCCGCCGCTGGTGAATTGAAGTTGCGTAAGCCGCCCCAACCGAGGTCGCCTGTATCAAATCTTAGTCAAAACATCGAAGAAAAAGCAAAGAGCACATTTTGAGAAAGCGCCAGCTTTTCGCCGTGCTTAATTTCTTTCCGGCTGATTTCGTGATGCCTAATGTAACCGCGGTGGTTACTGCCAGCCTTTCCATTGCCCGCCTTCGCCGTGATCAGAAGATGTCTTATCAGTTTGCAGTGGAAGTTTTTATATTATTTTTGTCGTTTCCAGAAATGGCTAAGTCTGGAATGAAAAGAGCAACTTTTGAAAGGGGCGCTCTTGTTTTTCACCCCTTAGATGACATTTTCTGGGAAAATGTGCCTTTGCGTACCGTCAGACAACGGTCACCCGAGATCCAACTCGAAGTTGATAACCGTGGTTATGAAGGATTTGTTTTTCCCTTCGCATTTAAAGCGGAAGTTGAAATTTGACTGAGTCTGAGAAAAAGCGCAGCTTTTGGAAAAGGCGCTTGGATTTTTGAGCCTTCAGATGTCAGTTTTATGATGTGTAGTCTCAAGATATCTTTTGATCAGTTTTTACCAAGCTTTGCAATGCACCTGTCAGCCAGCCAATCGGAGAAGTCAGTCAATCAGTGTCAGAGGATGAACAATGGTCCCGGCAGAGGTTTTAGCTTAAATTTTCATGAAATTTGGCTAAGTTTGGAATTCACTTGAGAGTTCAAAGTTGAATTTTCGAAAGTGAGTTGAATGGACGCCTTAACTGGAGTTCTGACTGCAGTTAGACTGAACGATTTCTGGGTTGTCATCTTCAGTTCGTATATTGGCATGTGGAGTGATCTTTCAGTTTGCATGTCGAGTTAACTAGTTTGCATGTTCAGTTAACTACCTTGCATGTTGAGTTAACTTGATTGCATGTTGACTTAACTGAAGATTATCACTGAATGTCAACTGAAGTTTACATGCATGGCGATTTTGGTTGCAATTGTGAAGATTTTAGTGAAGATGGCGCTTCATCAAATGTCAACTGAAGTTCAAAAGGGACGAATTGAAGCATGAAGCATTATTTTGTGAAGCATGAAGCATTTTTAGTGAAGTATGGCGAATTTGAAGTTGTTAACTTCACTCATCAAAAGGGTCGCTATATTTAGTGTTTGAAAAGTGAAGCATGAATTGGTGAAGATGGCGCACTTTTCAAGGGAATGGCAACTTTAGTTCTAAAAGGGTTGCTATATTTAAATTATATTTGATTAAAGCACATGAAGTTGGCGCATTCTTGAAGGCTAACTGAAGTTCCAAAAGGCTAGCTATTTTTAGCATATTTATTGCATGAAGATGGCGAATTTCTCTTTGCAATCAACATTGTTAACTAAAGTTTTCAAAAGGGCACGCCTTAGGTTAAATTTGATGAATCCAAAGCAAGGTTGAAGATGGCGAACTTGATAAGATGGTTAACTGAAGCTAAAGTTGCATGGTTGAGTTGAACTGAAGACTTGAAAGGCAAACCCTAATGCATAACCGCTTATTGAGCTTGTTCGAGTTTCAGTTAACTATAATAAGGACCAATGAGAAGCCAAGCGCCATTTTTAAGCATGCTTTATTTAGTGCGAATTTTCTATGATGAAATTCTATATATTTCAAGAATGGCGTCCATTATTACATCATCTTTTGCTCTGAAGCTTGTATTCTTTTGAGCGACCAGCAAGCTTAAGGTGATTCAGGTGTCCGTTTTCAGCGTTCTTCGAAGCTACGAGTTCAGATTGTTCAGAGGAAGTTGATTCTAGACTTTATTTCCACTTTGCATGCAGGTTTTATAAAGATTCGAAGAAGAGATTTGCAGATTTTTCAGAAGCAGACAAGCAAAACTTTCTATCCTCTGTCTTATTTCTTCTATTTCTCACCTTAGGTACTTTCTTCGCATGCCAGAGTAATTCAACACATATTCAGAATCTGATCATCTGGGTTCTCATATTTCAGCGTTTGCAACAAGACCCACTTCTTAGATTTTTTCGAGAAAATCACCCCGTAGTCTTCATTCTGAAGCTCTGAGCCTTTTGCCGAGAATCTCTTTGCATGTGGGCTTAAATCACATTTTTTCAGAATCCAAATTTTATCCGGGTTTGTTCGTAATCCGCTTGTGCACAAAACCCATGTTCCGCATCTCTTTCAAAATTTCTTCGCCGTAGCTATTTTAGCCTTGTCCGTAGTTTTTCGTAGTTCTTCATATATTCGACTTTACCAAAAAGTCAGTCACTTTTCAAAATGCAAATTAATCTCTACTGATTACAAGGTGAAATCAAATTCTACACATAATTTCATCAAAAACGCCGTGATACGACCAATCATGTTTATCCAAAGGGTCAATCCTGAGCAGTTTGAGAATGTTAGCAGCAATTCGATGAAGAATCTTGAGCGTTCTGGGTTGCTGGCAGCGGCATCCATTCCTGTTTCTATCTTCGATCTTGAGTTTGTACTTGCTTGCATTAAGCATTATGACTCGTCTTCACGACAGATCAGATCGGTTGATGGAAGAGTGGTTTGCAGTCTCAAGCCGAAGGATATAGAGAAATGTTTTGCTATTCCTCCTCGTTCAGATAACTTTATTGTTGTTCTTGAAGCTTGTGAGAAGATATGGGATGCTGATCATCAACGTTCACAAAGAAAAGTTGCTCAGAAATGGTTGACAATTCAGAAAACTAACTTGCCTAAGAAGGTTGGTCGTGGTGAATTTAAAGGGGAAGTTGCTGTTTTGATAACCTTACTCAATCGAGTTACCGGTCAATCAGATGCTAATACTTTCCGTCCATGGATGTTCTACCTGATTACCAGAATCCTTGATGGCACAGAGCGTTTTGATTGGGCTATGTTGATTAGTGATTGCTTACATCAGCAAATTACTAACTTTCTCAAGTATCACGAGTTTCATATGATATCCTATTTGGTCTACTTGGTTGCATTTCAAGGTAGCTACAGACTTCTTAAAACCAATGGTACTCTCGGTGTTCAGCGTATTCATGAGTATTATCCACAGCTAGAGTTTTCTCAGTCTGAGCAGGACTTCCGGGTAGTAAATGATCACTTTTCCATGAGAACCGTGAGAGATCTTGATGATGAGATGCACATTCGTATTTCAGCCGAGGCCAAATCAGCAATGGAGACTTGGGCAGATTGGTTCATACAGTTTCCTACTTTTACATACATCCGAGTTTATGGTTATGTTGGAGAGCCTCTGATGTTGCCAAGATATCCGTCAGACAAGATTGTCTTTATGGAATTCCTCGGGAAAATGCAACATGTTCACTTCTTTCTTCGTAGTCGTCATAAGGCTGCGGCAAATTTTCCATTCTCATTGGGAATTTTCACATGTGATGCAGCAACAGATGCCAGGCGTATGTCTACTGAGATGGAAAGGTTCAAATTCAAGCCTTATACTGAGAGGCGTTCCTATGATCCTCTTGGACATTATGCAAATCGGTTAGAGCGAGGGATTGCA
Organism: Sequoia sempervirens; assembly: GCA_007258455.2. NCBI lineage: Eukaryota > Viridiplantae > Streptophyta > Pinopsida > Cupressales > Cupressaceae > Sequoia > Sequoia sempervirens. Next base: position 25,548 of record VDFB02268441.1, read on the forward strand.
CATGCGCCAGCACTTGAAGATTTCTGGGCAAATTGTGAAGATGAATTCGAGGTCCGTCGTCGTCACTACTGTAGACTCACTATTGGTCAGCTCTCTGATTACCTATCAGAAGATGTTGATGGTCTATCCGATGATGATGGAGAAGTTCTTCTCAATTCTTATGTTAAGGATCAAGTTGCTCGGCAGCCACTTCGCTCACCTGATTGGTATGCCAAGGAGAATACTTCTATCGAAGAGGTTTCCAGATCAGTTATCAAGACTAGCAAGTTATTCTTGGAGAGCAAACGGACACGGAAGTCAGTTCCTGTAGCAGAGCCGCCAAAGGGTTTCTCTTCGTTGCCTTCTACTTCTAGAGCAAGACCTAGAGTCAAGGCCATTATTATACCTCCTGAAGGGGTTAGACTTAGTGGAAACACGGGGAAAAGGGCTACTGGTAAAAGGAAGCAGAAACAAATTGAACATGTTCCTGAGGTTCCAGTAGAGACAGTCATTCAGGCTGAGCCTCACGTTTCACCTCCTAGTTCGCCTCATGTGCAGCCCATTGATATAGATTCTGAGCCCGAGACACCAATTCAGGCTGGATCGGAGACACCTGAACCACCACAGGTTGATACATCAGGGACAGTCTCTCCGCGAATTGAGAATATTGTTCAGTCTTGTTGGCTCGAGAAGTCTTTAGGGAGACAGAGGCGTGAACCATCATACAACCTTGATTTATCTGAGTTCGGTGAACCTTATCAGAGAAGGTCAAACAAGAAGATAAAGAAACAGGTGCACATTGAGAAGACTCCTGAATCCGAGATTGTTATTGAAGTTGCAGTTCCTCCAGAGGGTAAAAGCTTAGATGAAGTCGAAGTTGGTGACTTTACATTCACTAAGGCTAATCTTGGCAGGACTACACGAGAGACAGATGTATCTCTTCTTAAGATTGTTACCAATAATCTTGAAGAGCGTATCACCAAAGATGGAGAAGATAAGGCATTACTTAAAGCTGAAATTGGTCAACTTCGTCGATACATTTCTGATCTTGTTCATGGGAATTCGAGTAGAGCACCTGTTCTTCCTCAGCATACACCTGCAGAACAACAAAAATTGGATCAGTTGGTTAGTCATGGCAGACTTTTAGACAACTGGATTGATAATTTAGTTGCTGCTGGTAAAACTCTTCTTGCAGATCTGTATCAGTTGAGAAGTGATGCGCATAAACTCCGTCAGGGTGTTCAGTCGCTTGAGATTGCAGTTGCAGAGAACTTGGCAAAGGATCGTGTTCTGGTATCTCAGTTATCAGTTGCATATGATGCCTTGGAGATTGTTGAAGACCAAGACAAGTTTTTATTTGGAGAGAGCAGCACCTTCTCAGAACAGAAATATGTGAGAAGATCTCTTCCAAATTGTTTTCACTCAAGGATGATGTGATTGGAGTACTTGCACTGGTCAGTGGCTTCGTTGTTCAGATTCCGTGTCATTATCTTCTGGAAGATGGCACGTATGTTGAGTTGGATAAAGTTCAAGCAGAGTTCGAGAAGCTGATTCGTGACAGCCTTGAAGGTGAACCTATGGCGCCTAGGTTAGAGAATATTTCAGTAATTGCATCCAGTTTCAAAAGGCGACTGAGGAGGTGTATGCACACAATCACGTAAAGTGGCAGAGAACTAAAGAAACAGACGTTGTTTTGAACAGCCAAAGTGCCATGACAAAGAGATCGGCGAGTTCTTGGTCGGCAGTAATTAGACCAGCTTGACATGGAGTGATCTCAAGCTAATTAACGCAGCTAATTTCAAGGGTTGAGTCCTGAAAAGTAACTTGACTTCCGCCAGCTCACTTGCCGACTTTAATACATGCTTATCTCATCCTTGGAATTAAATCACAGTGAGTTAGGGTTAGGTTTCCAGCTAACTCCAAGGTAGTGTCCAGCTAACTTTGCTTTTAAATAAGACGGCCGTGCCATGGTCCATTTAGGGTTTGTACCGCTAATGAGGGTAGCTTTCCGCTTTAATCAGAGTAGTTTACTTAATTAGGCTTAGATAGCTTGCATTCGATTATGAGAATCAGATGACACAAGGTGATTTTAGGGTTCCCTACACCTTGATGTATATAAATAAGAGCTTTTGCTCATTTGTAATTAACTTTTGCTTGAGAGAGAAATATATGCTGCGCCTACCTTGCCCTCAATATTGCTCTTTTGGTATTTGTTCATGCGTCTTTGCTATTACAGTTAATTGTTATGCCACATAGGGTTTCATGCAATTGTGATAGTGGATTCTTTCCATAGTTTAGATAAATCTGTCTTGTGAATCTTTTGTCATTATTGATCAAGCGTTATGCCACATAGGGTTTCGTGAGATTGTGATGATAAATCTGTTTTGAGAAGTCTTTACTGTTATGATCAAGTGTTATGCCACATAGGGTTCCATAAGGTTGTCATGGTAAATACTTCCCTTAGTTTAGATAAATCTGTTTTGTGAATCTTTTATCATTTTAATCGAGTGTTATGCCACATAGGGTTTCATAAGATTGTGATGATAAATCTGTTTTGCGAGTCTTTACTATTATAATCAAGTGTTATGCCACATAGGGTTTCATAAGATTATCATGGTAAATTCTTAAATCTGTTTTGTGCCAATAGACTTGTTCAGATTGAGATAATAGTTGCGCCACCTTGCCTTCAAGTAGAGAATCTAAACACGTTTATCGTCTGATAGTCATAACCTTGCTCCGTTTTCTCATGCTCTGTTTTCTTGAGGGAACTGGATAGAATTTAAGTTATTAAGTTTAGTTGTAGTTAGTGAATCTGCGAAACCAGAGAAAACTCAGCTGCAACGTATTAGTTTTCAAGAAAGCCTTGTACCTCTACAGCTGAAACAAAAGACAGGAATTAGTTTGGTTTATTTCCCTTTGCAGGTATTTTTGTAAAGCACAACGAGGGAGCTTCCCCTCCTAATTTGAAGAGCACTCATTGCGTAGTGTACATAGGCTGTTCGTAGCAACTCTTACTCCAGAGGTGTTAGTTGTTACGCCAACAAATTAAAGGGCCCACTTTTGACTCAAAAGGTGGCAAATGAGAAAGCACAATTAGAGGAGCAGCGCGTGTAGTGGAGGAGGATTGGTTGCACCATCATGACTGATGGTTGGACCGATAGGAGAAATAGGATGCTGCTTAATTTCCTAGTTTCCTCCCGAGGTAATTGTACTTCCCTCAATGCATTGAAATTTGAATTTGATTTAGTGATTAATAATTTAATATGGCTGATTTATGTTTTTTAATTTATTGAATAATTGGTCTTGCTTATTTTTTCAAGTGACATTGTCTTCATAAAGTCCATTGATGCTTCTGCCCAATTCAAAAATGCCACATACCTGTGTGAGGCTATAGAGGAGGTGGTAGCTAATGTGGGGGAAAAGAATGTAGTGTAAGTGGTGGCAGATAATGCAGCAAATTATGTTTGTTGTTGGTAGATTATTGATGGAGAAGCACCCTACTATATTTTGGACTCCATGTGCTGCCCATTGCATCGACCTCATGATGGAGGATCTTGGCAAGCTCCCATGGATCAAAACATGTGTGGATGCAGCAAAAAACATTTGCAAATTTGTATACAATCACACATGGGTGCTTAACCTTATGAGGCAATACACGGGGTTGAGGGAGTTGTCTCGTCCTTGGCATCACTAGGTTTGCAACAAATTTTATCACGTGCAATCCTTGATTCGGTCAAAGGCAGCTTTAAGGCATGTTTACTAGTGAGGAGTGGTCTTCCTCATCCTTTCTACAAGAACTGAGAGGATTGTCATGGGGCTGGATTGTACTTTTTATGAGCAAGGGTTTTGGATACCAATGGACGAGATTGTGAAGGTAAAATTTAATTCTTTATTATGTTTTAATTTTTAATCATATCTTACTTTTATTTGTTTATTTTCGTTCACACTTATTTGTGAAACATGTTTGCACTTTGCAGTTTATTGAGCCCTTGCTAGTTCTCCTACGAGTTGCAAATGGGGAGAAGCCCGCAATGGACTACATATATGAGGGCATGGATAGGGCCAAAGAGGCCATTAGATCAATCTATGGTGGAGTTGAGAAGAAGTATCGTCCTATTTGGGATATCATTGATAGGAGATGGAAAAACCAACTTCATAGGCCCATCCATGCAGTCACATGTTTCCTAAATCTAGCCTTCCAATTCCGCCGTAATTTCTGTGCAAATAGAGAAATTCTTAGTGGGTTCTACTCGACGATAGAGAGGATGTTGCCCACTGTTACTACACAGATAGTGCACAAGGAGACTTCTTTGCATGTCAAATGTGCAAAGATAGTAGGACAACATTACTACCAGGTAAAAATATACTTCAGGGCATAATTTTCATCTTTTTATATTATAATTTATTATTAAATGTTGAACTTGAACTTGAAACTTGAAATGAGATTGATTTTGTTTCTTTTTCTCATCTCAAATAGATGGTGGGTGATGTTTGGTTCTGATACACCGAACCTGCAAAATATTGCCATTCGTATATTGAGCCAGCCATGCAGTTCATCTAGTTGTGAGCGCAATTGGAGTATGTCTGAGCACATACACTCCAAGAAGCACAATAGATTGATAGTGGAAAGGATGAATGACTTGGTATATGTTCATTACAACCTTTGGCTCAAATACAGGAAGCTTTTTGACCACGACAAAACCCCGATCAGTCTAGAGGAGGTTGATCCACAGTCTGAGTGGATCACTGAGGCTACAGATGCAGTCTTTAGTGACGAGGACCTTGATTGGGTGGACTAGGCAGAGAGAGACGCCGAGGTTGTAGCCATGGCTGAGGAGGAGGCTAGAGCACGAGGAGACATAGCTGCTATGTGGTGAGAGTGGCATGGAGAGTCAGACACAGGCAGAGACTATGGCTGCAGCTGCAACATCATCCAGGACCCTTAGATGCCTTCGTAGGAAGGATGCTGGCTCCACTATGCCATAGAGTCATAGACTTATAGCTATTGTTTTGATATTTCATATTTGTATGGAACATTTGATGTCATGGATTTCATATTCCATGAGTTTTGTATACATTTGACTAATTTTATATATCTAAGTATGCTATTTTCTTTAGCGCAACTACAATTTGTGTACTTTATACTTATGTGATCGTTGTATACTTGTGCATGTGATCAAATTTGCTTTTATTTGTGTTGTATTCAATAAAGGGTGCTTGAAACAAGTTTTAAATCCTTAAAAATCTCTAAATTTCTAGGGTTTTTTCAACTTTTTTTCATTTTGCCGAGTTTGCGAGTCTGAGTCCCGAGTCCCCGAGTCCCCAAGTCGAGTCACCCTCGCCATGTCCAAGCCGAGTCCGAGTCTCGTAACTATGACAAGAACAACTAAAAGTTCTCACGCCTCGCCAACAAATAAAGCCATTATGGCCAGCTATAATAAGTATCACTCTCTTCCTCAAAAGATACAAGATATATGTTCATTCACACAATTTAAGATAGTAAAGAAGAGCTAAAGGTACAAGAACAAGGAAAGAAAGAGGAATCACTTGCTTGTGATCTGCAGCCTACTAGTGATCATGATCAATTAAAAAATCAATCATTATGTAGGAATCCTAAAGAAGTTAAAACTTTGGATCATGAGGAGTCACCTATTGCACCGTTGAGTCTTCATTGTGATCACAAAGTGGAAGAGATTGCAGTCATGGATCAGCCCATTGGAGATGTTGTAAACATGATACCTAGGTATGACACCTATTCTGAATTTTGCAACTACAATTATAATCATGAGGTTGCATCCATTTCATATGAAGGTAATAATGTTTTTGAGTCCTCCTATGTTTGTACTCAAGTTGAGAGTGTTACACATGAGAAATATATTGTGGATTCAAGCCACAAAGGTCTTGATTTTGTTCACCATACTATGGAAGATGTTAAAATGACACAACGGTTGTGTGATGGGTGGTCTATAAGAGCTAACAAGGGCAAGATGCTTGCTGCCCAAGCAAGACAACACTTACAAGAGGTCAAGGAAAGATGCAATCTAATAGATAATGCAAGAAGAAAAGAGAAGCACACATTAGATCCTTATTTATTTCAAAAGAAGAATGTGTGGATGTTGAGTATACAAGGGAAGAGCTTCTTGAGGTAAGCCCACAAGAAGAGCATGTTGAGTTGTGTGAAGAAGGAAGGAGAAATGATTTAGGAAATCTAGTTTGGTCCAATTTGCATCATGAAGTTTATAACCTTCCTCCTTTGGAGAGCACCTTGAAGGCTCAAAAAAATGATGATATTGGTTACACACTTGATGGATCAGCCACAAGTGTTATATCCATTTGTGTGGAATGGAACATTATTGGTTTCATTATGGTTAGTCATGCATCATCTACAATGGAAGGACAATTGCTAAGAACATATGAAGCATTTTGTTTGAGAGAGCTGATTAGGGGGACTAGGAGGTTTCTTACTAAGAAGATCTTGCATTTTGATAATTGTTGGTTTATCTTGCATACTGCACCTTGGAGTTTGCTAGTAAAGGAAAACATATCAGTTATGGAGGTAATGGTATGGATTAGAAAATGGGAAAGCAATACTTTGACATCACATGAGCATGAATCCAAGCTAGATGGTTGTAAAAAGAAATGTAGCATGGTAGACATTCATGAAAAGATAGATACGCATGAGGTGATGGTGGGAACTTCTACTTGCCAACAATCTAAATTTATAACTGCAGTGGGAAAAGAACATGAATCAATTTGTATGTTGATGCCTCACCTTTATGATGTTGATACTTTAATTAATTATAAGGACGTCATAGTTTCAAAACTTGATATGCTACAAGATTAGGCTGCCAAGTGTATGCAAGTGTGCACTTGCATTAAATATTTCCAGGGTAATGAAAGAAAAGGTACAATCAGTCCTAAATCTCTAGCAATGTTATACTTTTTCATTTACATGAACTTACAACCCCTATTCATGGAGTAATTGGTGACAATGAGCTTCCCAATGATAGCGTACATGATGCATTGGTTAAGCACGACTATTTTGATGTTGTTTATTCCAAGAGGATTAAATTTGTTTACTTTAGAACAATAGTAATAAATTAGTCCAAAGAAACTCGTAACATATACCAGTCCATACATGATGAGAAGCAAGATTTCTCTAATCTTGAGTTTGTAGTTGATATTATCAACATTAAGAAGAATGAAGTGGTGTTAGGTATTCAATGGTTGAAATCTTTTGGAAGGTTTGTCCAAGACTTCAACAAGATGGTGTTAGAGTTTACTCACATGGGTAAACATATTATGCTTAAGACACTAAAGAATGAGACAAAGGATGGGACAGCTAAGAGTATGTTCATTTGCTCTAACATGGATGACTTGAGAAGCATGGATAAAAGGGAAAGATTCAGTCCTAGTTTTCTGATTTTAAACAGCAGTGGTATATCCTCACTTTCTCATGATATTGCAGCTGCTAATCATTGAGAAACGAGTGATATTGATTCTGCTTTGATTGGTACACAAGATGCACGCATTGGACATGGTAATTTATATGATGCATCTCATTATGGGTATGACGACACCATTGACATCATTCTTAATGCTGGTTTGAGTTATCACAACAGTGTTTGGTGGCCTTATGGATTGGTTTATATGCATATGAGAGTTCAACTTCACATCTTCTTATTGGTCTACCATAATAGATGGGTGTTTCATGGTGACTTCGTGAGAGATTTCAGTTACATCTCATACAGCAGGTTGGATAGATTGGTTTGCAATCCGGGTATTGATTGGTTGGGTGCATCATTTCACATGGATTCCATTATGTTGCTTCACGGATTATGTTGTATTGGCATTTCAATCAGAGTGGAGCAGCGGGTTGTATGGTGTTTGCTTTAGGGAAAGCAATCCTGGGAAGGGAGGATTGTAATGTCCTCTTTTTTCAAGTAATCACCTATCATGATCCGATTAGCCTATTCTTCATTCCCGTAGGCTAAATCAAGTGGTTAGGGAATGCCAGGTTGAGCCAAAGTGGCAAAAATGACTTTTCGGTTGGTTGAAGATGAATGGGTGAAGACAATTCACTATTGGCTTAACTTTTATTACTTTCTAGAGTTATTTTGGTGAACTTACTTTAAAAAGGAATAGTGAAATTATAAAGGCAATTAAATTAATAGTTTATTCCTTTTTGTGGGACGCCACTGTATGAGGTGAAATTACATTAAAATGGAATATTTAAGTAAAAGACAATAAAATACTATTTTATTGCACTAAAGTTGGGTGGCCACTTGTGGAATTGAAAAGTTATAAAAAAAAAGGAGATTAGAGCGACCAAGGAAAAGGACAAAAGCAACTAGAATTAGGTCGGCCAGGTGAGGGAGAAAAGGTGGCTATAAATAGAAGACTTTGGAGTCATTTCATTCATTTCGTTTGATATTTCATTTCCTCTTGAGAATTATCTCAGCTAGCTGCAATATTGCTGGTTTTCATTCCAAGGACGAAAACCCTAGGAATATGATGAGTTGGACGAAACCCTAGCTCATCCTTGTGGAGGTTTCATCATGGAAACCTACTTGTGCTTCATTAGCAACTTTATGAGAAGAACCTGATTGCATATTCAGATTTGTATTTCAGTCTTGGAGGAGGTTATTTCAGCTATTTAGGGTTTCCAAACCTTAAGGGAATTCATTAGGGTTTTGCCCTAATTTGGAGCGCCATCCTTGGAGCAGATTTGAGCATCCATTTTGGAAGGTTATTTCATAAATTTGTAACAGCAAACCCTAAGCGCTTGCCATGGAGGATTCACCCATCTAGGGTTTGGTTTTTGAAGTCCTTTTTACTATTCAAATATTGAAATCAATATTGGAGAAGTCTAAGGTGGCATTTTGAGACCATTCTTGTCATTAGGGTTTCACCCTATATTGGTGCGCCACACTTGGGAAGGGTTCACTTGCTTTTTGGAGATTGTTGTGGTGATATTTTTACAACTTTGGAGCAGCAAACCCTAGCTAATTCGGAGCAGACCTGGGCACATCTTTTTGGAGCAATTTTTGGTGTGTTGGCAATCTTTTGCATTAGGGTTTCATGCCCTAACCTAGGCGCCACACTCTTCGAGGGTGATTCCACCTTTTGAAGGTTATTTTGCCATAATTTAGTATGTATAAACCCTAGGGTTTTAATCTGATTTTAGACAGCAGTATTTCTGGGCATGTTGGTTATGTTTTTGCCCATGTAATGTTGTACTTTCAGACTTCTACATCCTAATTTATCACAGCTGAGTTATCTTCAGAATTTCAGACTCATTGAATGCAATTATTGTTCCTATATTGTGCATTTCATGTTGTATTTCATCTCTGATATTGAGCAAATCATTTGAGCATAATATTTGATGTGTTTTGATATTATATATTGGCTGTTATAAGTGTTTGATCAGTCTGAAAATAAAAATCAGAAAATCAGACATTAGGGTTTTAGCAGAATTTTGAAAATCAGAAATTAGGGCAGAAATCAAAAGTTTAAAAAAATCAGAATTTTGCATTATCTCCTATTGGGGATATTTCAAAGGAGGAATAAGGTTGCATCACAGTTGTTTGACAATATGTCAATTACCATGGTTACTCATTTCATTCACTAGTTTGCATGATAAATGTTTGTAGTAATGTCTCTTTACTGTAGGTGCATATTCCACATCATTTCAGTCATATGCTTGCATTGAGAAGTCATAAATTAGTAGTTGCATTGCATATTCATTTTATATCAGTCATTTGCATATCTTAGTTCGAGTTTATGAATGCATATGCTCTCTAACAATGTCAAGATCACCAAAAAAAAAGGGATTACAACAGCAAGTTCAGACTTTGTGTGCTAAGTGTTTGACAATATTCCTTGGAGTTCAAATCAGCAAAACAGAATCAGATTTCCAAGGGATACTACAAGGAGTGTTTGGTCATAGCCTGTGCAATGAAAACAAATGATAAATGCTCATCCCTGTGCAATTGGCTTTTGCTCATGAATAAATGCAATTTGAAACTCTGTTTCTTGTCGTTTGGTGTTGTTCCCATTGTATTATGTGTTCTTGCAAGAGAAAGGAGTTTGTGATAAGCAAAGAACGGAGGAAGATGCCCCTCATACTAGGGAAATTCGCTAAAGTTTGTATGGCTGAGTGCTTTAAATACGCTGAACCTATGTTTGTATTGTGGGTCGCTTCTTGCTAACAGGGAAATGAGAAAACATGCTTTCTTTCATTGATGTTGGTTACCCGTTGAATGCTGATACACTTCAAAAAGAGTGAGTTTGTTAAATTGCAGATTGTGTTGTCGCCCTGGTGTATAGTTTGCACAATCAAGCAAACCAATTTCTTGAGAATTGGTTGCTGTGATCAGTCACATGTTCTTGTAAGTTGTTTTGGTTCAAACGGGTTGTCATCAAATAACAAGCACATCTATTTACTATCCTTTGATTCTACTATATATTATTAGCAGAAATTCAACCTATAACATCTTAAATGTTACCCAATGGTAGACGTAATGCGCACTTAACAGTTCCCTGGGCTATGATATCCTTAATCTTTTGTCTTTGACTTACAATACTTATCCTTGCACAAGCATACATATTATATTTATATATATATATATATATATATATATACATTGATAATTATTTTACACTTACATACAATAACTATGATAAGGATAATGAATGTCAACAGCAAAGTAATTACATTCAATAGTTATTATAGAACATACCCGATCTGCATAAATCAGAATGTGTTTGTATATGTTTATAGAATATACCTTCTTATTGGTAGTTCCCTTTGTTCAGAGTACATTCATATATTTCTGACTTTCTTTCTGACTTTATTCCCCTTAATCCTGATCGATGCCCTTTTGGTCTTCCCTTTTATGGCCGATCCTGCTTTGGGTCATGTCTCTTATGCATGCGTTGCTTCTTTTCCTTGGAATCAATTCATAATATGGAACGGTTTCTTAGTAATGTTTGACTGCTTTTAACTAAACAGCATTTGTTGTGTTTAGTGTTAGGGCTGCTTAGTGTTATTTATTTTTCTTTTATATGCTATATTTTATATTTGTTTATTTATTTAATATTATTTCTTCTATGATTTCTTAGAAAATGATATCTGCTAGTTTAGAATGTTGGAATAAGTTTGTCATTGATGTCAAGGTTGAGCTACTTGGTTGCCTGCTTGAGTTGCTTGAGCTGCTTGAGCTCCTTGGTTGCCTACTTGAGCTGTCTATGTGCATGGTTGAGCTAGGTGTGTGTCTACTTAGCAGTTTGCTTGGTTTCTTGTCAGCATATGTGCTGAGTCATCTTGCTTTGTCAGCATTTTTGAAAAGTCAAATGAAGTTGATGGTCTTAATTTATTCGGAAGCTTATGTTTCAAAAAGGTGACTTTATTTTGATGAGGTGGCACAGAAATTATAGTTCTTTATCTGCAGGTTGAAAAGTCTAACTCTTTATGCTGACAGCAAATACTTTCTATAGGGTTCAATTATTTTGTTGAGGTGGCACATAAATTATATGTGGCAGGTTTTTAAAGTTTATTCCTTACTTGTCTGCTGGTTGAGAAGTCTTTGCCAAATCAGCACTTTGAAAAGTCTTCTTGTGAAAAAATCTTTGATTACCTTTTGTGGTTCGATTTGTTAAGGCAACTTAACTTTATGGGAATTTCATTTGTGTCAGCCTAGTGACACGTAGTTGGTCTCTTGTCTGCTTTGTTTGTTCAATTGGCAAGTCGTGGCTTATTCTACTTACCTTCAATATTTTTGGAGGTATTCAACACGTCAGTTGCTAGTGGTGGCCAAATGTTTACATGAAATATTTACACTTTTTAGACTCCAATTTAAGCGACTATTGTTTATACTCTGCCATATTCATTTTGAAAAGTATTTCTGGGCAGCATCGAATATGTCTATTTTTGTGAAGGCGTTTTTATGGAGACTGGATTATTTAATGCCTTCTTCATTATTGAGGCGGTTGTATGTGGCAAGAGTTTCGTTTTTATTTGGAGACGTCTATATTTGGCTCAGTTTTTGTTTATCGGGTCTTCTACTCTATGGACGGTTTCAACATTTAAATTAAGGCGACTTAATGATTCAATGCAATGATTTATATTGAAGCGGCTATCATCTCGTGCCTTGAAGACTTTGAATTGTTTTGACTTCTGGTGATTGTCTTTTGTGGCTGCGAATTTTATGAGGAGACTTCAGACATGTTGAGTCTCCTAATATGGGTGTGATCTTAAATATCAGTTTCTTCTTAGTGTCATGGTGGATGTGTCTTTTTGTGAAGCAGCTGTTTAAATTTTTGAGTCGATGTGTTGAGAATGGTCTTTTTGACTCCTTCAATTATAGTGACTGCTTCTTCTGGATATTGTGGAACGGTTTTAATAGAAGTGCGAATATTCTTTTTGCATTGAGGGCGGCTCTTCTGGAAACGACTCCATAATATCTCTATTTATGACGGCTAATATAATTTGGGGCGACTCTTTTATTGCTGTCGGCTTTATTGTATGTGATCTAATAAATCTTTGAAAAATGACAGTGTCTAAGGTTTTTGGCGGCAAATTTTGCATATTTCCTTTAATTTTGCTGTGAATGAAGAGCCGGAGCGACAGTAAAAGTATGGAATGACTTGAATATTTCATGAGTTTGAGCGACGGTTTCAGATTATTGACTACATAACTCTTTGGTGGACGGTTTCATTTTAGTATGGCTTCAATCTTAATGAAAAATCGTGCATTAAAGGATGTTGTGAGATATGTTTGAATAAAAAGTGTGAAGTCAAAATTGGGTTTGATGCATTGGAGCTGTGTCATAAACTTGGTGAAGAAGTTTCTAAAATTTGAATGTTTTTGAAGATATTGCGCCTTAGCATTGGATATAGAGATACAGAGCCTTATGCAATAATTTTCTCTAGTATTTTTGGCACGAGCTGTGTGGTGAGAGGCAGGAGTTGATAAAGTTAGTTTTAAGATACAGGGTGGTGGTTTTTACTTGCCTTTGAAAGTCGACTTTGTGTGTATAATGCAGGAGGTTTGGAGCAATGTGACATTGGTAAATCTGAATGTTTATGGCTGAATATATGTGTGAGAACTGCTTAAAATAATTGGTAGAATACTGAGTTTCTTGTGTTCGTAAAAGGGAGTTTATGATACAGAGGACGTGAGAATTGCATGATCATGAACGGAGATGTGGTCATTTTAAAAACATGCTGATATCTTTATTTTATTGTCTGGACGTTTTCATAAGAATTACCAGTGTTGTGAAGCATTGAGTGGCTGTTGTTGATACTATTTGCAAAAAGGGTTTATCTGAGACGGGATGGTTGAATACTGATATCGAAAGGCTTTTATGATATGGAGAATATATGCTGTGCGCTGAATGGTATATCTGTATGAAGATGCTGAATGGTATATCTGTATGAAGATGCTGAGTAACAGTGTTATCAAGATATCAAAAAAAGATTTCTATGTGTATATCAGTACTTTGGATGGATGAGCAGCAGCGTTTTTTATGTGTATATCAGTATGGTGCTGAAAATTTGAACAAAAGGTGTTGCAGGTTTGAGAAGATTTCTGAGCTTGGTATTGACATGAAAGGAGAACTGCATTTTGGTTTGGAATTCTGAATGAAGATTGGAGCTGTGTGAAGTGAGTTATGAATGTTGGTCAGGACAAGACGAATTCATGTCTTAGATACTTGATGTCTGCAATGGGTGTTTGTGTTAATGAGCCTCACAATTAATGTGAAGGCACTATTTTAAATCAGTATTTGCAGCTTTGATTTGAAGTCTGGAGTTGGTGCTTCAGTGTATTCGAAGTTGGTGCTTCGAAGGAGGGTTGGTGCTCTCGGTGGGTTGGTGCTTGCTAAATGAAATCGAAGTTGGTGCTTCGTGGAAGTTGGTGCTTCCTGTGAGTAGGTGCTCACTTATGTAAACAGGGTTGGTGCCCTTTGAAGAAATAAAAGCAATATTTTGCCGTGGTTTTTCTACCCGAAAGGGTTTTCCACGTAATCCTAGTGTTCAACTTATTTATGGTGTTTTGTTGATGCTCATAATGTTCTGATTTCTGATTTACATGTTAAATCTGGTTTAAAAGTTTTAAAAGATTCTGAAATACTGATTCACCCCTGTAGAAACCCTAGTTTCCCCTTTTTCTGTCACTGACTGAATTCTGAAGGTTTTTTAAAGGTTTTTGATGTTTTGTGATTTTTTTTGCAAATTTTGGGTTTTTGACAATAAATGAAAAGTACGATTCTTTCTTGATAATGATAATAAATTCAAATAAAAATCTTCTAATTTTGAAACTACTGAATAGACGGCAAATACTGGAGCTTATTCATTATAGAGTCTTCTAAAGACAATTACAAAAATACCCAGATACATGCAAGATGAAGAAACAATGATTTTATTAAAAACCTGATTTCTGTAGCAGCATTAAATGAAGGCTGAGAATGGTACGGCTGCAGCAAAATAAGACTTCTCCTCAGGTCTGATGATGCCAAATGATGCCTGGACTATGGGCGCCTGGATTTGTGAAGACAGAAGTCAGTTATGCAAGGCGATTTGCTCCCTCATGAAAATACGCCCTTTCCTTGATGGTACGGCCTGTACAGTACAGATTGTACGGCTGTGACAGCAATTAATGATTTTGTACGGCTCCCCTGTAGCTTCCTAGAATCTCTGAATATGGACGCCAAGATGAATGGAAGGTATGCTGAGTGCAAACACTGAAAGATCTCTGAAGATAATCAACCCTCTGAAGCTCTGTGATTTCCTCTGGATGAGAAAACCTCTGCTGGCAATAAATCAAGTGGTATTCCACACCCTCTGAATTGCTTTCCGATGGAGATGGCTCGTTCCCCAAGGAATTCGAATGCGAAACCCTAAAGTCTCTTGCTCAGACAAAACTTGACCAGTTTCAATATCAATCATCACATAATGGCTCAAAACCCAAGGCAAATCCTCTCTTATGCTGAAAAGTGCGATTTCCTTAAGAATAGGGTTTTGATAAAATATTCACATTTTAATATTTTAATATTTCAATAGTCTCCTGCTGAATATTTTAATATAAATCAAATGTCAAACTGGCCCCTTTAATGATGGCGCACCCTCACAGAATAATATAACATTATAACTTTATATTATAAATCATTAAATAATTAATATTTAATCAATACAATTAAATATTAATATTTTCCTCGTTACTCATCTGACACGGGATCCGTCCGATGTCGACGAACTCAAGTGATTCCGATGCGCCAAAGCCATACCGCTAAAAATAGCAGGGGTCCCACATCGCAGCCAGAACCGCTAAAATAGCAATTCGCAAAAAGCCTCCGATTGAGCCAACGAAGACCACTGATCAATCTCTGCTAACTGAAGCTGAGCCAAGCCCGTGACCCTCTATCCAATCAATCAGCCTACGAGGGTCATGTGATAGGCCAATCCTGTCCTCTGAGAGATGTCACTGAGAAGGGGACATGACAACCGCCGCCCCCCCCCTCAGTATTTCCTATGTGCTCTTCATAGAATATTTAAGGTATTTATAAATTTCACATATTATAATCACATTATTATAGTCAGATTCATCATTACAATATTGGTTATTCTATAATATTTATATCATAATTATAATGCTTATCTATGATAATCATGATTAAGATAATAATGGTTAAATTGTTAATATTATATTTATAATTATAATATTATCTACGATAATTATAATTATATTGCAATTACTCGTGTTTATATTTTGATATTTATTTGTATTTTGATAAATTTGGTGTTACCATTTCGGGGGATATGACATTTACCCCCCATCCTAAATGTTGGAATGGCCCTTCTTAAATTATTTATTCAGACAGATATGATCAATTGTTTAGAGACAGGAATCAGGAAACCTAATTCCAAACAGGATGTCAGCAATAAACAATAAAGGGAACATATTGATGACAAATCAGAGAGAGCCATACTTTGATCCTCACCTTGATTGTTTGGTAGGAGTTTTCATGTAACCTTAGTTTTATCTTAAGGAGTTGAAAATACAGCATATATGATCATAGCAAACAGGAAAGGTATTCAATATAGGATCTACCAAAAACACGGTTTATTCACCATTATCAAACATGAATGGATAATAGAACTATTCAATGCAGGATTTAATTTTTTATTCAATGCATGATTTAATTTCACAATTGACAAACCTTGCGACTTGGTGCTAATTTTGGTGGATCCAAGATAACCAAATCCCAAGATTTTCCATCTGAAAGAGCTACTTTCATAAAATCAGTTGCATCTCCCTTTAAAAAAGAGATTTTGCTAGAGTCAAAATTGTTTAGTTTGTAATTTTCCTCTGCAAGCTTCAAAGCAGGTGATGAAGAATCAATACCTACAGACACAATTGAAAGGAATTAGTAAAGGCGAATACAAAGATGAATCATATAGTGGCAAATTTGGCTGGCTTTTTGTTTTGTAAATTTGTATATTGTATGATTTTTCATATCAATAGTAAATCATAGGCTCATTTTCCTGAAGTATTTCAAACAAAAAATGCAGATATTTTTCTTTTGATATGGAAATAACTTTCTAAGGAAGAAAAAGACCATCAGATACAATATATATTTCTGTGCACTATTCAAAGCATTCAGTTGATAAGGAATTAGTGATCATCCCAACTACAAATAAGATATGAAAATATTTGTAATAGACATATCAAAGGTTGACAAAGAGAGGACATATATAAGGTTTCACAAGCTACATACCGGTAACATGAACAGCACCTCCAAAAGCAGCATTGAGTGCAAAACCCCCACTGTAACAGCACAGATCAAGAACTGTCCTACCCTTTGAAAGTGAACCCACCAAAAGTCGATTATCACGCTGATCTGCATAAAACCCTGTCTTTTGACCTTCCAGTGAAACAATGTAATGGATGCCATTCTCCATGACCTGAAACTCAGTTGCCTTTGAAAATATTTAGAACTTTATTAATAGAATTTTTAATCCAGAAATTCAAATTGTAGAATAAACCTACCTATCATAGGTGCAGTAGTGTATGTGGATGTATTTGTCTATGTGTGAGAGAGAGTATATGTATAAAGCCCTTTTTTTCTGACCTTCCAGTCAAACAATGTAATGGATGCCATTCTCTATCACCTGAAACTCATTTACCTTTGAAAATATTTAAAACTTTATTGATAGATTTCTAGACCAAGATATTCAAAAATTGTAGAATAAGCCTACCTATTATAGGTGGAAGTAGTGTATGTGGATGTATTTCTCTATGTGTGTGGATGTGACTGTGTGAGTGTAACAGATATTGGCTGATATAAGAGCCTTTTTCCTGCTGTACCCTAATTTATTTTAGTGGCTCTTGCACACTGCAGCAGCTTCTCCATCTGAAATAGAGCAATCCCACTCCTAGTATTCTTTTCTCTTTAGCCCCCTTTACCCTCCACACAGGATCATTTCTTTCTCTAATAAAACCTTGCACCATAAGCAGCAGCCCTTTCAGTCCCTCCAAGAATGTAGTTCTATCACCCTGGAATTTGAATTTTGAAGAGATGCATTGATGGTGCAGTGCTTCCTTGTAACCAAGATCCAAGCATTTAGCTTTGTATGCCTAACACTGTTCAAGGTATTTGTGATCAGAAAAATAACTAAAGCCTGCCTGAATTTTGTTAAGATATAACCATTCCAGGCAAAACATAAACATCAGGCAATTAGTCTCAAGTTGTTTATTTACTACAATGGTAAGAGACATCTCTTATGTTGGTGTCTATGTGCTCTTGGTCTCTAAATGATTTAAGGGTATTGATTTTAAGGATATTTATAATTGTTTGGAACATTTCAAAGCACTTCCAATTTATTTAAGTCCCACCCGAACTCAGTTACTCTAGTTGAATCACTTTGACAACATTAGCTGCAAAGTTATCTCCATCTTGTTCTTATTACGCAAGTAATTGGTAAATTAATTGATGTATTAACAATGAGCGAGACGCTCAATAAATAGTTTACAAGATTTACAAAACTGGAAAGTTTCTAAAAAGAAACTCCAGATGAGATCGGAGACGATCTTATCTCTATCTTACAATATCTTACAATATTGAGCATTAATAAATAAATAAATAAACATTATTTTAATACCCTCCCTTAATGCTCAATCTATCAACTACACCAAGATGCCCCCTGAATTTTACAAACTTATAAATGCTTGGCGACTTGGTGGAGATGTCTCTTTGTATCGATCCTCTATTGAACATCTGACAAGCCCCGGGCCGTCAGATCTTCAACTTGACTTCGAGATGAAATGACAATGAGTTTCACATGCTTGGATTTAAGCTCATGGAAAGACCCAGTTCTTGGCAAGTTTGAGAACTCACACGATTATCCACACGGAACAAAGGGAATTAGGACCTGCTTGAGATATTTTATATGCAAGCATCCGTGAAAACAAAGCTGCCTCACATCTTTGCTTTTCTTTGCTCCCAGATACTGCCTTACAGCCGAGAGAGAGCCAGCACTTTCTTTGCTTCTTGCCGTCCATGTATTTGCCGCAGGATCTAAGTGAACACATACGGTTGTTGATTTCCTGTCATCAAGCCCCAGACACATATCGAATCTGTGAACCCGAGTTTAGGATAAGTGACTCAGAGTGTACAAGAGTCCAAGAAGAGTCGAGAGTGCCCCACATAGCAGCAACCTGCAGCCATTTGCTACCCAATGTTGACTAGCAGGGGCTGTCATGAAGCGTGATATGTAGCTCACTGCAAAACTCAAATCAGGTCTAGTAGCAGCAAGATAGATGAGGCTGCCTACTAGTTGCCTGAACAATGTTTCATCTACCACAGGTGAATCGGACTTAGCTGACAATTTAAGCCCTTTTCCATGGGTGTAGAGGCAGGTTTGCAATCCTGCATTGAACTTATCGAAGACCGAGCATGCTTGGTGGGAGATGAAAATGCTACTCTCTGTCTGCCAAACCTCAACACCTAAACAATAATGCAGGAGGCCCAAGTCTGTCATGTCAAAAGTTTTGCACAAGTCCTGTTTGATCTCAGTGATCAAATGTGCTGAGCTACCAGTAATGATCAAGTCATCCACGTAGACAACAACAAGCAGAATCTCATTACCAGTATTCTTGACATACAGGTTCGAGTCAGATGGACCCCTCTGAAAACCATGATCTGTGAGGTACGTGTCAATCTTAATGTACCAAGCCCGAGGAGCCTGTTTCAGGCCATAGAGTGCTTTGACCAATCTGCATACCTTCTGTTCTTGACCAGCAACTTTGAAACCTGGAGGCTGCGTCATGTATACTTCCTCCTTCAACTCACCGTTGAGGAAAGCACTCTTCACATCCATCTGATGGACCTTCCAATCAAATTGAGCTGCTAAGGCAAGGACGAGTCGTATGGTACTCATTTTGGCTGTAGGAGCAAAGGTCTCCTCATAGTCAATGCCTTCTTTCTGTGAGAACCCCCGTGCAACTAGACGAGCTTTGTACTTGTCAAGGGTTCCGTCAGCTTTGTACTTCACCTTGTACACCCATTTGCAGCTAATGGGCTTCTTCCCTGAAGGAAGATTGGAAAGGACCCAAGTGTGATTCTTCTGAAGACTCTGGTATTCTGATTCCATTGCCTTTTCCCACTCAGGTATCCCTTTTGCCTCTGAATATGTCTGAGGCTCATAAACACTGTGAATGTTAGCCATGAGAGCAAAATTCACTGTAGACTGCTGTTTGCTCTTGTTTCTGGATGATCTACCCTCAATGAGCTCATCAGCACGAAGATCACTGATAGTCTTAGCCCACCATTTCGGTCGGAGAGTAGATGTGCCAACATCAGATGTAACAGGAGGAGCTTGATCTGGTTGTGGATCTGGAACAGGTTCAACAGGGGGATGTTCATTATCATCTGGAGGAAACTCAGGTTGAGCATCATCAAAGACTAGGTCTTCGTCATCCCTCCCATCAGGTGGACCTAATGGAAGTCGGATACTCATATCAGGACCCTGTAGAGGCTGATCCTCTGAATGCTGAACAGATGAGGAAGAGTGAAATGGACCTCGTTCCTCATCAAAGACAACATCTCGACTGAAGATAAGACGATCAGTGTCTATATCAATCAGCCTATATGCCTTGTGATTGTCACTGTACCCTGTGAACATGAGTTTCTGGCTCTTGGAGTCCGGCTTAGTGCGCTTGGCCTCTGGAATCCAAACATACACAAGGGAGCCAAAAACTTTCAAATGACTGATCCTAGGTTTGCGACCAGACCAAACTTCCTCAGAAGTCTTTCCCTTAACAGCATGAGTGGGTATTTCAATAGGGAGATAGGCCGATGTATTGTTGCCACTTTAAAAACTTGGTAGGAACACTCTGTGTTGCAACATGGAGGCGAGCCATCTCAACAATCATGCGTTGCGATAAACTCTACAACAGATTTTTCTTGAGGAGTGTAGGGTGTGGTTAAGCGTTTTATCCATGAGTATCCGCGAGAAGTTGGAGAATGCACTAGAACAGAATTCCCCCCCCATTAGCTGACCTAAGAGTTATAATACAAGAACTGGACTATTTTTCAACCAAGGCCTTAAACTTCTGAAATACATTAAAAACCTCTGATTTCTGTTTAAGAAAGTACACCCACATTTTCCTACTATAATCATCAACAAAAAGTAGAAAGTACTTGCAACCAATTACAGAAGAAATAGACATAGGGCCACAAATATCAGCATGAACTAATTGAAGTACCTTAGAAGCCCGCCGAGTAGCATCCTTAGGCGGTATGCGATCTTGCTGGCTGACAAAGCACCACAAAAGCATACGATGCGAGTCACGAATGTCCGGAATAAGCCATCTACAAGTCCCTCGAGAGCAAGGCAGAGATAATTCTGCGTTCAGTGCATTACCCGGCCAGTGCAAAGATTGAGTGACAGCTGAATGTCTGGCTGCCAAGGCTAACTCCGGAGAATCACCAGTGTCCACAAGCCTGTAAAGGCCATGATCCTCTATCCCAACGGCCACCGTTGTGCGAGTTTCTCGATCAACAATCGAACATCTATGCGAGCTGAATACCACATCCATCTGGGGAGAATGCCGCATAATCTGACTGACTGAGAGAAGATTGAGCTCGATATCAGGTACATAATACACGTTGAGGAATATGAGATCCCTCCCGCCAGACTGAACCTGAACAGTGCCTGTGCCGACAACTGTGTATTCCTCACCTCCTCCAAAGATTACTGAGTCAGTGCAATGGGAAAAGTCTGTGAACCAATCACGCCTATGTGAGAAATGACGCGAGGCACCAGAATCTATGTACCAAGCAGAGGACTTGACATGGTCTGCGGGCCTTTTTGCCATCAGTGCATAAAAGGCAGATTCCTTCTGCTCAGAGTGCTCGGCGACATTCGCTTTCTGAAACCCTCCCTGCTTCTTTTGCTCAGAAGCCAAACGAGCACAGCAATCTTTCTTGATGTGGCCAAATTTATGACAGTAATTACACTGAACATTTTTCTTCTTCGGGCTAGAGGAGCACTGACTTGAGCCTTTCTGCTGTGACGGCTGACCTTTCCCATGATGCTTCGACTGAGTTTTTGCTGCAAAGGCCTGCTCCGTGGAGGATGATGATTCACTGCTACCGAACTGTTGTCTCCAGCGATCCTGCTGCAACAGGATAGTGCACAAATTCGGAAACTTGAGATCAACATTAGCAAACGTAATGTTGAGGGTCTCTATGAAATGTTCATAGGACTTCGGTAAACTCTTCAGGGTGATCACAACCATGTCTTCCTCCTCCATTTCCGACCAATCGCCTCCAACTGATCTCTGATCTCCTAGATTTTATTCAAGTGCGCTTGCAGAGTTGTCTTCTCATCCATCATGATAGAAAACAGCATATTCTTCAAGAAAAACGCACGGCTTTTGTCGGAAGTTTCATGCAAACCCTTCAAGTGATCCCAGATCTCCTTGGCTGATTTTCCCAGTGGAATCTGAGGGAGCTGATCATCAGTAACCGAAAGCTTAATAAGCATGACGGCTTCACGATTCTGCTCATCAAACTTATCCTGATCCTTACCCGCTGCTTCAGGACAAGTAGCTTTGCCGAGGATCATCTGATCAAGGCAGCGGTATTCAAAAGTTGTTAACATCCGCTGCTTCCAGGTATTGTAATTTTTGCCATTAAATCTCTGACTGCCCTCCAGCATTAAATTGCTTAAACTGGCCATCTTCACGCTTTTCGAGGCACGAAAAACGAGGTGCTGAGAAGAGGCTGATGCTAGAAACTCGAGGCACAAATTCCAATGTAGAAAACAGGGACAAATTCAGGTACAGACTGCAGAAAGTACAGTGTACGGATGGCACAAAATTTGAGGCACGGAAAACAATGCACCCAGAAAATTCGAAGACCAACCCAGTTGAGCTCTCGAAAAACCCACCAGGAATCTGTGATCGAAAAAATTTTCTGACTTGATCCGAGGGTACAAAACCCTAGTCGAGCATCCAGAAAGCCCTAGGCGGCCATTGATGATCAGAAAATTGCATAAATTTGCTGAAATCTTCACAAAATCGTGCCAGACAAAGTAGAGCCCTAGGCGTCGTAGCAAAGAGCAAACAACGACCTTCTGAAAGCAGAAAACACGTGAGCAAAAGTCGTGTCCAAAAAACGCGGCAAGAGAGAGGTTTCAGAACTTGTGGCGTTAGACAGAGACGCCAGAAACACAGAAAATGGCGACCAACCAGAATGAAAACCGCGGCCAAACCAGATGTAAAAAACGCGGCCCACAAAACGCAAGATAAGAAAATGCAGAGAAGAAACGCGTGCTTCAAATTGCAGAGAAGAAACGCGTGCTTCAAATTGCAGAGAAGAAACGCGCGGCCACAACTTCCAGGCACTAACTCTCACGAACTGGCCAGGAGTCGAAGAAAACACAAACCCACGAACACGCGAGCACAGCCACGAAATTTTCAGATAAGCCACGAAAAATTATCCAAAAAATAATTTTCGAATGATGCCCTTCGATTTCAAACCAGAAGAACAGTCCCAGATTTTTCGAAAAAATTACAAACTGAAATAATTTCAAAATGAAATTATTAAAATTTTTTCGAAAAAATTATTTTTACTGCTCTGATACCATATTACGCAAGTAATTGGTAAATTAATTGATGTATTAACAATGAGCGAGACGCTCAATAAATAGTTTACAAGATTTACAAAACTGGAAAGTTTCTAAAAAGAAACTCCAGATAAGATCGGAGACGATCTTATCTCTATCTTACAATATCTTACAATATTGAGCATTAATAAATAAATAAATAAACATTATTTTAATAGTTCTGGACATTAGACAAAGCACAGATACAGATTGACAAGATGATTTGAAACTTCGAGAACTATTAGTATCTAGTTATTATTTCTGCACTATGAAGTATGTATTGCAATGCAATGTAATCAGCGATATGAACATAAATGATAAAAATCTATATTCCACAATTGATGAGCTAAACTCAATTTTATTTGTTCTCTATATCCATATGCTATTGAAATGCCTTTAAATTTCAAAAAAAACAAATTTTTGTCCCTTTCTACATTTTTTTACATTTTTTTAAAATCCAATTTTTTCCTATTTAAATCCTGATTTTTTTTTTAATCTTACACTTTTGGTTTGCCGATTTTTTTCGGCAAAATATCTTTGCTGCTATGATAGAGTGTACCCTGCTTCCTCCTAAGAATACCGAACCTAACGCCATCAGTCCTAGGCATTCTTGCATGCATTATCATATCTGTATTAGCTCTCTTGAGGTGGTCAATCATGAAGTCGTTGATTCTTCAAACCTGAGATTTGCTACAACTGTGTGATAGCACTCATCCCTAGTCTTGATCTCTAGCTTTGAATATTCATTTAATCATTTCATTGAGGAGTTTTTGTTTAGCATAATTATTTGTACTTGGCATTAATGGTTTGGAGTTAAACCACTTTAGGTTTTCTCCCTCTAGTTATGTTTGCATTGTTTTAGTGTTGAGTTACTTTTAAGAACCTAGAGTTACTTTTACCCAGGTACTCTTCTATTGCAAATAAACATACTTTCGAGTAATTGGCCTACCTTGGCCATTTTTTGATATAAAGATATTTCTTAATAATTTAACTTCTTTCTTTTGATCTGTGCATGTTAGATCTCTTAGACATCTAAGATCTAAATAGTAAATACATGTAATATCTAAATTTTTGAATGTTTTAAGTTCACTAATCAAAGTTTATAAACAGAAGAAAGAAATGTAAGCATCATTAATGCATAAATTTCAGAGACAAAAGACATCACCTTCACTCTGTTTTCTGCAGAGATTGGCTTCTGATACTCGAGATCTATATTTAATCCTTCCTCCTTCAATATTTCAAAAGAGGGCCTCCATTTTATATCATCAATTTCAAGGAGTTCCCTCACTAGTAGCTCTATCATAGACCGATATTTCTCAACCCATGCTGCAGATGAGGCAATAACAACATGATTACTAAATACGTCCACAGTGAGCCCAGACAACCTGTAAAAGTAACAAGAGAAATAACTTATACTCTTCTATTTATTTTTACAACAGCAACTGCAGAAGAGAATTTTCAACCATGTTACCAACCAAACAAAAAGCCACTAAATTATCATGTTCAAAATTGGAAAGGAACATTTTATACAACAGGTTGCCTTATAACACACAAAGGCATATCTAAACATAGTTAATTTTACACACTACTCAAATATATAGTCAGAATTATCTGAACATGCCTTTTGTAACTACAATGGGAGGAAGAATAATGAAAACAAAGGAACGAAGATAGTATTAATTAATCAGCCATCTAATATGTAAAGCTGTATGAGTACATATTACTATTTCTGTCCCTATTTTGTGTACATACCCCATATCTTTAATTATATATTTGAAGGCCAATTTCTCAGTTGTTTCGGTTTTAAATCCAGTTGATTTTGTTTATCCAAACAAATTCAATTCAGCTCAAATCTATTGATATATTCCTTTCCCGTGATGTATATATATTTTATCTATATTCAAATTTCAGACAAATAATATTGTAAATAAAATGAAGAAATGCATATTTTTTGACTTGTTACCTATTTATAAATTTGATACTTCTAACCCATGATTGCTTGAGAGGCCTATAGCGAAAGGCGGGAGAAACTCCTGTATGTGTTTCATGGAACCCAAATGGCTGTAGGCCTGTCCAAGAAAGACCCTTGTAAAGCTTAATCATTGTGGAACCAAGAAATGGTTGCAGGCCTCAATTTATAATTCTTTTTAAAAAAATTATGTTCAGATTTTTGTCAAACCAAAAACTGGATGAATGTTTTGAAATCATGCAAAATGTCTGGCAAGCCATGGCTCTATAGGATCATAGAAAAGAGCCATGGTGATCGCAGCATTAAACATATTCTTAGGCTCGTAAGATACACTCTGAAATTTATTGTTTGCAAGTTCAACTTAAAAATTATTTCAATAATGTTTTCTATTTCCAAAATTTTCAATCATTAACAACCTATTTACTTGGTACTTTGAATAGAGTAGCTAAACCCATGAAATAATGTGATACGTATTCCTCACTAAGCCTTGAACATCTTGAAATAGTTTGTCCAACTATGTCATGAAAGATAACATTTACACCAGAAGATCAATTGAGAGCAAGGGTACACAAGGACACATCCCCAGCGTTTTTGGAAGTGTACCTGCACCAAGGATGTTTTGGGGATGCAAGGATGGCTTGGAGACATTGCCTAGTCGTCCCCAAACCAAAACAATATTGTGAAAAAACGTCTCCAATACTTGGATGGGAAAAAATGTCGCGGGGATTGTCGGCCATCCCCACAGCATTTTGGGTGCCAATTTAAAAAAAACACCACGCCAATGCAAAAAAAAATAAAAAATAGTTTAGTGGTCCCCCATGCGTTTCTAAGCCCTAGAACAACAAAGACTCCTCAAAAGGATTCTAGGGAATTTCTATTCTAAGCCATGGGCTTGTGTTCAAGCCGTGAAGGTTGTGTGCTGATCTATGAGCAAGAGCAATGTATCTTACTACGTCCAGTATTTGCATCCATCAAAATATTTAAAGAGATAAGTATTCTTTGTTTGCTGAGTTATATCATTTAGTTGGATATTGTAATTAGTAAAGAGAGATAGTGGTTTCTCTTGAATTGTGTTCTCTAGCATAAGATTCTTTGAAGATTTCATTTGTTGCAATTTATTTTATGCTGGTTGTGAAGATTTTTGAGTGTGACTCTGAAATAAAAAGAGAATTGCAATTTCGATGGTGATTAGTTGGTCACATCGATATCATTCTCTAATGCATGAACTGTGATAGAGCCTTGAACTCTTGGTTCTACATGCTAATTGCATAATGCATTCAAGAAATCTGTAGTTGTGCAGATTACCTTTTGATGTGCTGAGTTTAGCACTCTCGAGAAGAGTAAAAGATGGAAGAAAGAGTTTTATCAGAATTCAATAAAGATAAGTTTCCTTATCCCTTTATTCTGATTTTTTGATATATTTATCTTATAGGTTCGCTCATTTATTTATGCTTTAATATTGTTCATAAATTATTATGTATTCATACTATAACTTGGAATAGTAAACCTTATATGATTCTAGCCTTGATAATTCTTTGGATAATTATAAATTGTTAGTAATCTCTCTCCAAAAATGCTTCCAGGATAGATCTAGGGGCAAGAAGGTGATGAGAGATTGCTTAGTGATGAAAAGCTTGAGGCATCTAGTGAGGAAGTCATGCCAACCAAAGAAATGATCAAGCGTGAAGTCACAACTTGCAGCTTTAGGACTGAGTTGGTGGCTAGAGGGAGTTCACTTCCAGAAGTCTTCTTTGCAATCTCTGAAGCAGGGATCAGGAGGGAGTTTTGTAACTCACTGAGAAGAAGTGAAGATTACTGTATTACAAGGCTAGGTGCTAAATCCTTAGAGGATCCCTTCGGCTGCTGAGATCAGAGTTGCTCAAAACGATCATCTAGAATTGACATTGGTAGCTCCGCAAACCTATTCAGAATAGAGTGATCTGAGATGAGGTCGAGGAGGAAAATCCTGAACTCTCTACAGTACCAGAGGTGTGCGCTGGAAAACATTTATCTAAGGCAAGTGTTGCAGGCAATCTTGGACGAAGAGGTCAGAAGGTTGTTGCAAGTACATAAAGATTCAGAGGGAGCCTACTGAACCTGAAGAAGATGATAATCTAGTTGATCTTGGTTCGTTATGTTGGTTTATGGAAACCAATTTTCAGAAGCTTAAAGAGGTTGCAACTAGTTCAGATCTAGTAGATCCCACGATGTACAGGTAGTTGATTGGATCGTTGATGTATCTAGTGAATACTAGACTTGATATTTGCTATGCAATGAGTGCACTTAGTCAGTTCATGTGTGAACCAAGGCAGATACATCTTGTTGCAGCAAAACATACCCTGAGATACTTGCATGGCACAGTTGGATATGGATTGAGATATTCTTTAGGTGTGGATTTGGAGTTGCATGGGTATACTGATTCTGATTGGGAAAGGTGTGTCACTGATCGGAAGAGCACCTCTGGATGTTGCTTCAGTTTGGGATCTACTGTGATTTCCTGGTGCAGCAGGAAGCAGTCATCTGTAGCATTGAGTACAATAGAGGCAGAGTATATTGCAGTTTGTGTGGCAGCTCGGGAAGCAGTATGGCTTCGTAAGCTCCTTGCAGGATTGTTTGGACAATCAATGGAGCCTACTATCATTCATTGTGATAACCAGAGTTGTGTGAAGCTTTCTGTCAATCCTGTGTTTCATGACAGAACCAAGCATGTTGAGATCAAATACCATTATATTAGAGATATGGTATTGAGGAAAGCTATACAATTGAGGTATATCAACACTAATGAGCAGACGGCATACATTCTCACCAAGCCTCTCTCCAGGATAAAGTTTGTGTACTTTCGAGATAAGTTTGGTATGGCGGAGAATACAGCCTTAACTGAAAAGGAGTCTCAGTATCAGTGATCCTCTTTAATGAGTTCTTCTCTGTGAGAGAAGTTCGAGGCGAAATCCTTTGTTAATGCATTCTTCTTTGCAAGAGAAGTTTGAGGTGAAAGCCCTTGTTCCACCCTTTGGGAGAGCCATGGTGGATGTCATGTGTGTGACTCCATGACAGCATCACGTGAGAGAGTCCGTGATGATTTTCTTGTACTTGTGTTTCACCCTCTGGGAGAGCCATGGTGAATGTCATGTTGAGGTGACAACATCACGCGAGTGATGAACACTTGTACATACCATACATGGTTGTAGCCATTATGGTTAATATCACGATGAGGTGATATCTGATATCACGTTGAGGTGATATCTTTCTTTTCCACATATGGTTGTAGCCATTGTGGTAGATATCACGATGAGGTGATATCAGTTCTTTTCCATATATGGTTGTAGCCATTGTGGTAGATATCACGATGAGGTGATATCATGATGAGAAGATATCTGATATCACGATGAGGGGATATCTTTCCCTTCCACATATGGTTGTAGCCATTGTGGTTGACATCACGATGAGGTGATGTGTCTTATGCAGCAAGAAGTATTCCTCCCTAGCTGAGAGGGAGTGTTGATGTAATTGCAGCTTTGGGCTTCATACTTCCTTATTTATATGTGATTATTCAATGTTAAGAGGCGCTTCACATGGCAACTTTGTAATTATCTTCTTGGCTGACCTTCCTTGTAAATTGTATTTGTTAAATTGAAATTATATTTTTATGATGGCCGACCTTGCATGAAAAGGTGCGACCTCTCTCCTTCAAGTTGTATAAATACAAGATCATTCCACTCTATTTGGGCATCAATTAAGTTCAAGCATTTCCTCTCTTCCAAGTGTGAATTCTTCAAGGGCAGATCAATCAAGTGCAGATTGTGAATTATCAAGAGCAGATAGAGAATTTATTTAAGGGCAGATCTGAGTTACAAGGAAGTGTTGATTACTTGTTATCATTGCATCTTGTGAAGGTGCTGCATATCAGCCTTGAGATTGGCCTCATTGTAAAGAGACTTGTTGCCATTATTGATATATAATAGAGTGATATTTGTTGCTGGGTTTTTCTCCCTCAAGAGGAGGGTTTTCCCAGGGTATCTGCTGTGTTATTGTGTCTGATTTTGAATTAATTTTCTGTGCTAAATTAATCTGATCATAAAACTAACAGATTCCAGGGTTCGAATCCAGCAGTTTCCATTCAGCTTGGTACAGGGCAATTTGACATATATTCAGTTTGATGTAATGTGGATATCAACCGTTATTGCAGTCCCAATGATTTTTCCAGCATTTTTCCACTGTATTTATCAGCATTATGTGAGCAGCTCCAGCACAAAGGACGTTAGTATATAGTACCAGCATTTAATATAATCTGTTATTTATTTGTTGACTGTTGGATACAAGTGGGACATTCAATATAAAACAGCAATTGTCTTGTTTGTTCTAATTGTATCTTTCGGTCTTTGGCATATATATCATTTAAATGTAGAAAAATCAATCCAAGATTTGCATGTACATTTTATCAAACATTTGTCAAAAATGAAGAAATATTAGAGTAGGATATTTCAAGGCACGTGAGAAAACCTAAATGCATGTTACAATAAAGAGTTACAATTTTTGAAAATTTAGCAAGCAATCTATTGGCGCACACCAAGGGATCAAGCGCATGCCTCTACAAAAGATCTAATGTTGCTAATTTACAAGCGCACGAGGGAGTTTGAAAATGCCTGCAAGAATTTGTTCAAGCATATATAGAAGTTGAAACCATATGTAATATTTGGGTGCACACCAAGGATTAGGCATGCACCAATACTAAGGATCGTTTTTTTGTTTTGTGAATTCAAAGCATGTAGGAGGAAGAAAAATTTGTGCTAGAGATAAATGGCATATTTGGAAAGATATAAGCACAAGTATATTGGCACACTTTTAAAAAGGTGTGGAAATCATTGAGAAAAATGAAAGAGTAAACATTACTATTTTTAGCCAACCCAAAATTAGTAAAAGGAGACATCCTATTGAAGAAGTTTTTATTTTGGTTCCAAATACTTATTTAAGTTGAAGGTACAACAAAAGGATCATCAGGATATGAGTTTTAATGAAGGATTGGAATAAGAATCGAACAAAATCAATGAGGGATGTTCTGATTGAAGACAACAAAATTGAGTTTTCAAAATTTTAGAGTATTTTTATGAGGGGGTTTGCAGATTCTGGAATTGTGGTGAATGGTTAAGTTTCAAAGATCTTTAAAAGATTTACTGAACTCCACTAGAACAAAGGAAAGATCCATTAGAATCATCCAAAAATGCCTTCCAAAAAAGCTTGTTTTCAAGTTGCGCTAAAGATAGTTTTTTTCTATTTTTAGTTGTCATTATTTTTCAAACAAAAGAGCATATTCTACAATAAGCAATTTTTAGCCGGATCATACTATTTTTAACTTCCTTTATTTTTAGCTAGAGTCAATGATTTTTAGACTGTCTATCTCATCATGTGAGAGACATGAAATTTAAATGATAAATTGCATTGATTTTAATCGTCAATTGAACTCACAATCGCACGACTTAATATTAGGATTAGTGGATAGGATTAATTTGTAATAAAACCTGTAAATCATACAAGCAGTAGTAGTTAAGGTAGAAATGCAATTAATTTATTTCGTTTATTTTCATACTACTATTTGTAACAATATAAATAAGTGCCTTTTTGCACTTAATTGGAACAATGGTGACTCTTATGCCTACATACTATTGGAGCTGATATGCATTAAGCATTCAATGTTATTGTTGTCCTGAATTTGTTATTATTCACTCAACAATGTTTATTATGCATATTTTGCTTATGAATGTTTATTGAGATGTCTTGCAATGTGTGTTGAGAGTTAAATTGCTTCAATGAATTTTCAAGTTTGGCAGTATAGATGAGCTCAAAGGTTTAGATCGTTGCTTTGTATCAAGCCCTATATTTAATTTACCATTTTATCTATTTTATGTGTTTAGTCTATTCAATCATGTGTACCTGCCCTACTCAATCTCTATTTTTAACCAAATGGAATAAGCATGGAGTCATTGGATTTGTTTTTAGTCAAAAAGCATAAAATCCTTTGCCTAATGTTGAAAGAGCATCTTAGCCTTTTTACCATAGGCAAAACCAAAAAAAAACACACATTTACAATTTATTCAACATGAACATGAACCATCCCAAATTATAGTAAAGATTGTAAATTGCAAGTACATATTATCTAATTTTAGGTTAGTTTTTTATTTATAGGGATCTTTTCTTCTACTTCAAAGAGTAGTTTTTCCGCACATTTGTTTTGTTTTGTGGTCACACTTAAGGGTGTAAATTAAAATGCTAATACTATACAAGGGAACTACTTCACGCAAATCCAATGCAATGACAACAAGAGCCTATAATCCATACAATATTACAAACAAATACAATGAATAAGTAAATAAGAAGATATAGTTGGCGAAGCTTCAAAAACTTAATGAAACCCTCAAGTGAATCTGGAAACTCTAAAGGTAGAGAGAGGATCCTAGTGGTAGTTAGGAAAAGCTAACAATATCCAATCTTGTCCTAAAATAGTCAATGTTGGAATTGTTCCCCATAATATAGTTGACCATGAGATCACTTTCAACTTGTGTCTCCTTGAGGATAAAATAAGGATGTGATGCAAAGTGGCAAAAACTATAAATAAATCTGCTACAAAGAAGGCTTCTTCTATAAGTCAATTTTTAGAAGAAGAAAGCTGCACACCCCCACATTAAACTACCTTCTACAAAAATTCTAATCAGTTACTAAACTTGGACTTTAACTCGGAAAAACTCAACACAAACTCAATAATTGTAATGTCCCTTACCCGACTTTGCCCTAGAATTCACTAGTTGATTAGGTTTAGGGTTTCTTCTTTTCAAATAAATGTTTTCTTTAATGAAATGATCTTGGATTGAAATCTCCATTCACCATATTAACAACATTTTCCACATATACATATATTTGTTAGCATTAATATCTAGATATCCAAAACATAAATATAATCACAAAGCAATAATGAAGACATAGGAGGAGTGGCATGGGTAGATCCGTCTGAAGCTATCCATCTAAGCCCAAGAGCACAAACGTCCAACCAAGACTACCGAACTCTTGGCCCCAAGTGGCAAGAACATCCGACCAAGACTATTCCACCACCGAAGTCGCATGCTTAGTGGAAACACTTGTACCTACTTTTTCTACCTGTGTCATCACCTCACAAGACACTTAACTTATTGGGGATAGTCGGGGGAGCATATAAGTGGTCTAGGCCTACCAACCCTCCATGGCCCACCCATGCCTTGGGACTGGGCGAACTATGAGTGGAATTTCCACCCCTCCAGGGCCCATCCCTGCCTTGGGTTTCAGGGGCGAACTTGAGTGGGGTTTTTAGGCACCAATTCCCTCACACCCTTCCTCCCAATAAGCTTACAAACACAAGGAAAACAATCTTTTAGCAATCAAATACATTTGCATTTATTACTGATTCTTTAAGTCAATATCAACATCATTATCATCATGATAATACTAAAGAAAGCATTACACCAATAATCAGATTAGCAATATATGTTTCTTATATTCCAAATATGCTAAATATTATTGCTAAGTGAGTACATCACATGATCTACTGTGTCTTCCCATGTCTCCTTATTACTTAATCGTCTTCCTTCAACCTTACTTTTGATTGATCATAGGATAAAAACATATATAAATAAATATTAATCTATTCATTTTTATATTAAGATCGTAATTACTTATAAGGCTCAATAATTGCTGCAAGCATCATTATTGCATAATTGAATATAAAACATATACATATGTATATATTTGTATATTTATATATGTACAATCATTATTAATTATTTATAGGTTTAGAATACTTTTCCTTGCATGAAGATGTATATCATCAATATATTTATATATATATACACACTCATATTGTATTTACTTCCAATAACCATGAAAATTACCAGCAAAATACATAATTATATTTACTAGGACATACCACAATCTGCATAAATCAGCCGATACATTCTATAAATGATTTGCTGCTTCCTTAGTTCAGAATATATTCCTTTGTTCCTCTCTTTTTTTATTCCATCGAAGAACTCACATAATTACTACAGACTAGTTTTTATTGGTTTGTTGATTCCCATATTATGTTCCTCTTTTCTACCCTTATACCTGGCACGATCCACCCAAGAGACATGGGCATTCGTTTGTGAAAGGGCATGGCTCTTCCTTTAATCGCACTTCTTAGTAAACCACACCCTTTTGTTTTTCACATGCTAATCGCTATTTTGTCTTTGAATAAGACAAAGTAACTTTTGCCTTTTATGGGTAATATAATTATTGTTTAAAAGACTTTCTTAGATAAGGGGATTGCTGTTAATGATAAGAATCGATGGTATTTAGGTTTGTTTATTTATTACTAAGGCATAGTTATGTTTTATTAATACTAGTGTCTTATGAATATTATTTCATATTGTTTTCTTGTGAATATTTTATTACTATGATATTTACAATAAATGATATTAACTGCTCTATTCATTAGATAATTGTATTTTAGTTATAATGGTATCATTATTTGTATATTGATATTTATATCATCTTATTTAGTTAATCGTATTTCGACACTAAAATATAATAGTGTTAAATTGCTAATATTTATATTTATATTTGTAATATGAATTTGGTTATTTATTTCATTTATTTATTTGTATTTGTAAATTTTAATGATCAGATTGTATGCACAGAAATTAATTCAAATCAGACACAATAACACAGCAGATACCCTGGGAAAACCCTCCTCTTGAGGGAGAAAAACCCAGCAACAATATATCACTTATATATTGAATTGTCACTAGAATGATCTTCTTACAATAGGGCAAGATACAGGCCCAAATACAAGCATCAAGAGATGATGCAACACAGCAATAAGAGAACACAGATTGCTGAAGAATAACTCAGACTTTCAAACAACACAGAACTGATTTGATGAATTCGCACTTAGACTATGATAGATACAATCGAACTTAACTTGATGATCTGCA
>VDFB02268442.1:0-82409 GCA_007258455.2 Sequoia sempervirens
CTTCTTAGTGACCATAATCCAGAATCAACTCTCTCCAGTAGAACTTGTAAGCCGATTCCCCATATAATGAGCCAAAAAGGAAGTGTCAGATAGATTGAGAAGATGCATTCACAGTCATCTCTATAGGGAGTATTCGGCTCCTCAACTGTCTTCATCATTTCACCAAATATTCACTTTTCTATGCTGTAATGCATGAGTGTAAAAACCAAGAGCCGTATGCCCAATTGGAACCTCATTTGCAACATCTCGAGGAGGGTGATTGAATGAAATGCAGGTCCATAATATTTGATGTTCTCTCAAACTATGCTCCATCATATGCTTTGTAAAGGTAATTTATCATCGTTGAGCTATCATATTTCATGATAGTGTAATGATATCTAAGCCTGGCCTTCGTTTAGGCAAAGCTTCTCATTGTCAATCTCGGATTCATCATCTTCATCAGACCTATCATTACTCTAATATTCTGAATTAAGTGTCCGAGTACATAAAGACATTCCTCTTCAACAGTTATTTCATTTCACCTCTCTCCAACTGATTTTATGTTTGATTCCTTTTAAACCCTAAAACACACGCCCAAAATTTGTTTATAGGAATGGGCGTGATATACGCTAATAGTAATATGAATGCCCCTCTCTTATTAGTATCACTCAAGTGCTCGTATAGGGAATGATGGGAGAGGCAAAAATGGTGGTCTGAAACACAATAAATGATGCCCCATGTTGTAAGCAGGGTGGCATTCACTATATGATCCTACAACATATGTGAGCTTTGATATTTACATCGAACTGTGAAATCTCACATACATTATACAGGCCCTAAGTCAGGCCCCAGGTTGAATCACCATTTGTTGGTACAATAATGTCCATTGTCATCCATAATGTTAAATGATTCTAACCTAAATATTTCACTTTGCGAAAAGTGTAACTTCATCGCCATTAAAATCCACATTGTAGGTACTACAGTTGTCACATCATCTCAAAAAAAGGATTTTCCAAATAAAGTTTTTCATGCATGAAATTCTGGTTTCCATCGTTTAATTGGTGTATGGCCTCAAAGCACAAATTGTGACCTAAGCAAATCCCATGCCAGCATGATGAGGAATAACATCATTTCTTTGATTAAATCCTTCTAAAATCATCTTAGAAGCAATAAGATTCTCTACCCTCAAAACAATTCTTCCTCGCATTTTATGCCCATCTCAGTCCTGTTTATAAAAAACTTTTGTAGCATGATCAATCTGAAAGACTTGCCTGTGATAACAACATTATAAGTCATGGCATTAGGAAAATAACCTCTCTGTCATATTTCATGTAGAATTGTCTAGCATTTCAAGGTCGTGAATTGTGGCGCTAGTGTGTACACATTGCACATTTTAATAAATTTGTCTTGCTTTACATACATCATTCAAACCCACTCATATTGCTCTATTCATTCCATTCTATACGTGATTAGTTGCCTAACTACATGGTCTCATGGGGGCTTGGGTTTCTATTTTCGTGGAGCAGGAGGTCCCATGGAAAAAAAAAAATGTGCTATGGGATTGATTGAAATCTCTTCCAAAAAAATAGGAGCCCCTATAGTATAGGGATGAATCTTTTAGCTAGTGAAAATGGGGTGGGGCTAGAAATTTCCCCTATAGCTTAGGAGTTTTGTGTGCCATTTGTCGCACATATCAAACACAAGATTTCCACCAAAAATTAAAAAATAGAGGAAAAATGATTATTGTTGTATTTTTGGCAGCATTTTTCATTTTACAGGCATCAACGACTCTGCACAGCAAACCATTGACATTCTGCACAAACCAACAAAGAGCATCAACAACTTGCAAAGACCAGCAATGAGCATCAATAGACAGGTGCATATTAATTTAAGATAATCAGTTTCATTTTTTCTATCACTGTAAATATTGCTGTAATTTTATCTTGATTTTTTTAGATTGGTTACATCCAAGAAGATATTGTTCTATTTGTTCAGAGGTGGAGAAGTCATAGGAGAGTGGCGTGCAATTCTCTCTACAAAGCAATTTCACATTTTGTGACAAAAAGGAACCAAGTAAGTTTTATTTCCGTTTACTCTACCAACTAATTTTTTCCAATGCCTTTCATTTTGTTGAATTTTATATAATTTTTCGCAATGCTTTTCTGTCTGTTGAAATTCTTATATTTTTTCTCAATACTTTCATTCTATTGAAGTTTGTATACTACTTATATGACACAATGGCGTTTTTGTTTGGTTTCGTACACTTTTCTATGACAATTTTCATTGGTTTGTGACAAGAATTTTTTATTGCACAAAAAAAACACATAGAGTTGCTGCTCTATTTCCCCAAAATACAAATAGGGGAATACTCAAATGTGGAATAAACAAAATGCAAGGAGACAAATCTGGGCATGCAATATTTTCCTTTTGATTAACTATGCTGGAAATGATCAATACAGGAAAGATTAAACATAAACTACTGAAAGCAAATTCTTAGCTACGAATCACAATCTACTAGGAGCAATTAGCTACTCAACCAAGTTCAGATAACTTCAGGAGCTACTAGGAGCTCATTGAGCTAAGCTACGCAAAGCTCTTCAAGTGCAATCTTTGCTCACACACAAAACAAACAGATGTTGTTGTTTAGGAGCTTTCAAAAGCTCACACAAAACATTCTCTATCTACAAACTACTACTACACAGAAAAACTTCTTTTTCCAATTGACAAAAAATAAAACTACCTTCATTCCTTTTGTCTTTCAACTCATTCCCTCTCAATTTCAAAATTACCTACCAATATTCAATGGGAATTCAAAATGAGCTACCACATTTACTTCAATGGCTATCAAGAGCTGTAGAGATGAAGATCCCAAAAACTATCGTTGAAATTGGGGGCTCTTGACGGGTAGGTGAAATAGGGGGATGACATGAGAGTAGGAGGCTCAGGAGCATTCGATTTTCCAACAGTTTGGTATAGGCGGATGCCTGGTTACCATCCAGGAATCAAGTAAATTTATTTACATATGGTTGAAACCAGACCACATTATGATATGTTGATAAGCATAAATAGAAGAGACCTAATGAATAGTTGGGATCAATATGCAGAGCATTACAATTGATATGAATTGATGCGGATTTCCCTCTTCCCTCACAAACGGACTCTCCGTTCAACTTCAAAACTGGCATTAGCTTCGCTTAGAGCGATTATACAATAGAATACGACCACATTGCAAGATCCGCAAAACCTTTCTTTGATAGAATGGTATCGCGTAGAAGGAATTATAACTAGATTTTACACCGCCGCTGAAAACTATAGTTAGAATGATGCGGGCATCTAGTGGTTATAAGGAAATCTTGCATACTAAAAATAGTTAAATTCAAGTTTCTTGGTTTTAGATATTTTTACATTTTGGGAATACTTTTTGCTCATAATGGAAACTCCAATTTGTGGTTTTTATTTTCTGTTCTTTGGGTTCAGAAAAGAATATTTGCAGTTTTAGTTTCAAATTTTTTGAAACCTTCGAGGTTAGATTTAGGGGGCACTTAGAGTTCTGGAATCATTCATTTAAAATTGGCGCAGAAATTTCAAATGTGTTATTGATTTCGAGACCTTTCCAACGGTTCAAATGGTTCGCGAATCGGAGTCCTGGATCAAAAGTTATGGCCCCGGGAAGTTGGTGTATTTTCTAGAAGATACAATTGCAAATGTTCTTTTGAAATTTGAACTTCAAGTTGTAATTTTTCGGCACCAAACTGCCTAAGCTCAAATTTGAATGTTGTTTTGGCTCCAAACTAAAGAGGAGCTTTATTTATAAATGAGGGTTTCTAATTTTGGGTAACTTTTGGGGACAAACTCGTATATTGCAAAAGGGTTATTCTGTAGCTTTCTGTAGCTTGCATGTGTTGTAGAACTTGGGGATTTGAGATCCTCTACATGTAAGAAGCTCCATTTTCTGAATAATAAAATTATTCTCTTGTTTGTGGGTTATTTTCTAAGTCTTGGGTTGTGCCCTCATCATATGATCTATCTGTTGTGTCAAATAATTTGATTCTCAAGTAATTCCTAACAAGACCACATAACTACTGCCTGTCTTCAAAAGCGATAAGTAAAGGAGCAATATTTTTGCTCAAGATGTCCAAATCATATGAAATTTATTTAAATATTAATATGATGGTACATATCTAATATCCGTAATTAATCTGAATATAAGTTGAGAGGGGTTATTTTTAATAGCAATGTTTGACACAGTGCTACTACAACTATGGATCACATTCATTGTTTCATTTTAAACCAATGATGTTGCTTCAAACATGATGTTGAATGAATTTTTATGGAGTGTATTGGTAGTACCAATACATAAATAAATTAAGTACAAGCTTACAAAACATGATATTGGAAGAAATTCAGAAAAGGGGCAGTAAAAACAAGTTGCTGGTATCTGCTACTGCACTTATTCTACACTTATTAGTGTTTATTGTTGTAAGCTTGCAACTTTATATCTATTGTTGTTCTTTTTGGTTCTAGTGACTTTGAATTTGACATGCAACAGTGGTAGAATGACATTAATAATTGGTGTGATTCATTGTCAATCTAGTGTATTCTTTCTTCCCATTATTCAAAACATTCAAATACAAAAACAATTCTTATGAGAGTTGTTTATCTTTAAATGTTTATCTAACAATATACATTGCCTTTGAGCATGCCTCTCTATTACTATTTGACAAAATGTGCTATTGTGCATTCCCTTCACCCATATGTATTGCTTGTGCCCTTTGTATTTCCTATATTCTTGCTCAAAGCTTAATATTTTTGCACGCAACAACTTCTACTGAAGACAACTTTGCACACGAATTCCAAATTTTGTGCCAAGATGTGCTTCAATTCTAGAATTAGTGACCCCAGCCTCCATTAGCTATAGGATTGTAGACTAAATTAGAATTAATCCACTATATTTTTTTCTTCTCCATCAAAGTATACTTCACTTGGTTCATCCTTCCATCAAAGTCTCAATATCTATACAAAGTTAAATGATCATGATATCACTATAGTTCATAAAAATAGAATATTGGAAATCAGATCAAATAATGGAGGTTTAAGAAAAAAAGAATGGTTCTCCACAAACTCCAACTAAAACCTATTAAAGACTTACATGAAATTTTTTAAAACTATAAACTGAACTCGTTACCTCACAATAAATCTAGACAGTCACAATGACTGTGAGGTTAGTATGACCATATTTAAAAACATTGTATAACCTTGTTCTTACTATTATTTCTCTATCATGTTCTTACTATTCTTATATTATATACTCACAAACTTATTTAACCATATTCATAGACATTAAAATATTGCATTTAATGTTATTTTTTTGGTTTTTTTAGGGTAGAGATCATAATTGCACCCTAAATTCTAGTTCAACAGAAAAAATGAAATTTGTTCTTACCATTGCATCAAATGTTATTCAATTGGAAATATAAATTTGGAGTGATCTTCAAAATTCAAACAATATACAAAAAAATTTAAGAATCAACATAGAATAGATTTCTCTGAAATAAGAAAATCATCAAACATGGACTTAGATGATATGGAAACGGTGCTCCATGCAATCACTGTTGAGTTGGAAAGTGACATTGTGGAAACTAATTTATCTGTTTCTCAATGGGAAGGAAGAATTCAGGGTGAGTGGTATATCAAACCACGCTCTTTACATTGGTGGAACCACTACATTTTTTAAGTTAGAGGTGATGATGAATGTTTTCACAACATTTTTAGGTTGTCATATGCATTATTTCAGAATCTTTGTGAAAAATTGAGTGATGACCTAAAGCGAGGTGGAATACCATATTCATTTGCTACAAATTTACAGAGTAGGGTCCTTCCAGTTCAGAAACAGGTTGCTATTGTAGTTTTATGATTGTCATCTAGAATGACAATGGTTAACATTAGTGAGCTATTTGGTTGTGGAAAGTCAACTATGGTAAGAGTTGTAAATAAATTCATCAATGCTTTTTGTAATCGATTTCAAGATCATATTCGATGGCCTAGTAACCAAATGACACTTGAACATGTAAAAGAAGGCTTTCATCTAAACGAGGATTTCCAAATTGTTGCACAGAGCTATAGATGTAACTCACATCCAATTTCATCTTCCATCTAATGAGTGTTCCTCTGATTGGTATGATCGTGATCATAACTATAGTATGTCATTACAAGAAATTGTTGATAGTAATATGTATTTCATGGATGTCTTTACAGGATGGCCTAGTTCTGTAAATGATTCTAGACTTCTATGAAATTCATTCCTTTATAAACTGTGTGAAGGTGGACAAAGATTAAATGGTCATCTAGTTTCAATTGGATCAGTAAATATGAGAGAGTACATTATTGGTGATGGCAGATATCCATTGTTTCCATAGTTAATTACACCATTTAGTGGATGTCTAATGACAAACAAAACAAAATTCAATTTTAAGTTGTCATCAACACGCATTGTGGTAGAGAATGCCTTTGGAAGGCTAAAGAGGATGTGGAAAATTTTACACTAAAAAATGTGGCATCCAAATTTGAAAATGGTTCAAAAAGTTATTGTTTGTTGTTGTATATTGCACAATATGACATTAGACATTTTGTAGGATGAAGATGATACAAATGAAAATGATTTTGCTCAGAGTGGAACAAATGTGCCAACCAATGAATCAGTTGATCTAGTTGCAACAATTGCTCGAGAAGAATTAATGACTTTTGTAAATGCTGATATGAATAATGTAGACATGTAGAGGCATAAAAACCAAAAACTTAATTGATTTTGTATGGATGTAATAGATCTCAAGACATATTTTCAATTGTGAATTACTTTTGTAATTATTTATATTGTTTTTGTTAATTTTTTCTCCTTATATGAATTTTGAGATTTCTATTTGTTAAGATTGGATATGTTGAGCTTTGCTTTGGGAGGATACTACACTCCCATTCATTTCATTTTATTGAATGTGCTTATCTTGGAGGATTGTTAGGCTTTGGTCATTTAGTGTAGTATATCTCCATATGTTTAATAAAATAAATAATCTAAATTCAAGAGCATGTCTTTTTGATAAAGTTTATGTTGCAAGTTAATGGATAAGTATTGGATATAGAGGCATTGTAGGTGTGATTCTAGTAATATGTGATATATAAGCTAATATAAGTAGCTTTAATTGGGCGCTTTCTAAAGGCCAAGCTTTGTTGTGATTCCAAAGTTATTTGATACATAAACTAATGAAAATATCTCTATAGAGACTATTGGCACAATATTCCTTCCTTACATTCAATAAATTGGGCGTCAATCATGGAAAATCTAGATTCTATAAAGATTATGATGTAAAAAGCACTGCCCAAACATCTTTTATTTAGATTAGATACTACAAAAATTTGTATAGCTCTAGTGTGAAACCATAGGCCAAAATGTTTCCACTTTACATTTGTAAAAAGCATATCCAAAATTTATATTCTTCAGTATACTATGGCTTGTCTTAGTGGTCTCCTAGACTATTCAACACTAAAGTTAAGCCTTTGGTAGTCCTTGTAGCATTTACATGGTTTAATGATTCATCACTTTCCCATAAGATGTACATGTAGTAAATTGGTCAGTTGAGATGCATTCATTGAATTCAAAGTAACATTGTCAAAAGTTTATGAACGCATTAGTAATTGAGACCTTGAACATATGAAGAGTAAAAACTAATCTCTAGCACAATGCCAAAAGTAATCTCCAACACAATGCCAAGTTTTTTCTTGTGTGAAGTCAATTCCAATGATTAAAAGTTGTGAGGAACAATAATAATAAACTTGAAAGGAAATAACATAAGCAAGTAATGGAAATAACTTTAAATGAAAACAAGATTTTCAGCGATTTGCATTGGCATATATTTTCAGCGATTTACATTGGCATATATGTTATGAGTTTATTTTGTAAACTTTATAACTCTAGAAATAAGGGATTTGTATTCTACAATATGTGCTATTACTATTCATAATATGTGTTGGGAATGAACAAAGATTCCAATTTGTTTAAGTGTCTGTTCATTTATTGAAAAGAAAATTAGCTTCATTGATTATGTTTTCATGGATGTTTTGTATCTGTTTATAGTATGTTTGGGTAGATGAATGGCCCCAATTCAAATATTCGTTTAGGCTGATATGTTATTAGGAAAGAGTGGGATATGGTATTTTGTAAATATTAATTTCTATTATTTTGATAATTGCAGACATAATGCAATGTTGTAAGGAAAATTTTGATTTTTTTTGACCAATGAATGATGGCTATGCTCATTAGTTTAAAAAAAAGAAATTAAAAAATTTGAGCTTAAATTTTTAAGTAGAATTGCAACATTAAATCTATGGGACCACCAGCTTCCTCAAATTTCGCAGCCTAAAATTTTAAGCAACAATGCAGTACTAAATTCATGGGACCACCAACTTCCCCATATTTAGGAGCTTAAATTTTTAAGTAGAATTGCAACTAAAATCCATGGGACCATGTACTTTAACATATTCCTAAAAAATATAAGCATCACCCACTGAGACTTTTAAGGAAGCCCCCCTCCATGGGACCACACTCTAAACACATAGATAGTCAACATCCCATATAGTAACATTGCTTAAAGACATGTATATTATTCTTGCCACATTTCAACATCTTCTAGCACTTAGGAGGAAACTCCCTTCAATGTTATTTCACTTGAACCCTCTTACAATTATTCCATCAAGGATCTGAAATGCCTCTTAAATTTGTACTAAGTATTTATCAAACTTTGCTTCCAAGACACTGTGATCAAAATAAGTCAAGTAGCTTCCAAAAATTCCTTGGAAAATTGATCAAATAGTCTCCCAGAGCCACAAAAATTCACCAAAATGTTGACTTATGATAGGGGAGCATGGTTTCCAAATGAATTGGTGTGAATTTATCAGGGTTGCAAACTATTAGTGCTCAAATTTACTCATTTAGCCTTTTATGAAATTGCACATATCAAAAACCATCTAGAACCCATCAACTTGCCACTTTAAAAA
Organism: Sequoia sempervirens; assembly: GCA_007258455.2. Lineage (NCBI taxonomy): Eukaryota > Viridiplantae > Streptophyta > Pinopsida > Cupressales > Cupressaceae > Sequoia > Sequoia sempervirens. Next base: position 9,025 of record VDFB02268442.1, read on the forward strand.
ATTACCAAATCTAATTCTGGGAAGTTTCCACCCTGGATATTAGTTCATTTAGGTCAAATGAACATGTGTGCAAGAGGATTTTCCATTAATCCATCTCCTTCACAAAATATCAGGCATCAAAGTTGACCTCTATGACAATTTTCTAGAAATGCAGATGTCAAAACTGTGTAAAACCCATTTGCTTTTGGCTTTGAAAAAAAACAAAACGAGATGTTGGGGCCTTGAAAATTTAAATGAAATTAGATTAACATGGGGAAAATCTGAAACACCAATTAGTTTTCTATGACAATCTTTTAGTTGATAAATGTTGGCCTCCAAATTTGGCCTCTTTGGTAAATTTCATAATATGCAAACATGAATTCAAATTTTGTTTAGAACCCTTCAACTTGGCATTTCAAAACTTTATCACATCTAGTTGTAGTATGTTGAAATATGACCTAAATACTCACATATGGTAGATGATCATGTTTACAAATTTATTTGGTGTGAAATTGATCTGGCTTCAAGTTATGATTTTGCAAAATAGGCTACTGAAGTAGATTTCATAGGTGCATTTTTGGCTACTGCAATCAATTTTCTCAACATGGGAACCTCAAATTTTGTAAAAAATGGTAGGAAATTTTAGGTTCTAACACTGGGTCTAGGATAGGTTCATCATAAATCTTCTTTGAATTATAAATTGGAATCAACACCTCTCCATCATCTATATCCAATTGCTTTGATAAATCATTGAGTCATAGAATCCAAGTTGATTGTAGTGAAAACTTTGATATGATCAGTTCCTTACTTGGCGCTCATCATCACAATTAAGCCAAAAATCCTCTAAATCATATGTATGAGCATACTTGCTGCCTATTTTTTTGGCAAGGTTTCCCTCTAGATCATAATTCCTTCGTTGGAGTGTAAAGAACTCTAGATTATACATCTTCAATTCCTCTTCACACATATCAACCTATTTAGCCACATTGCATTTGTAATTCTCAATTGTGATGGGGAATTTAATAGAACATTTCTTGTGTGCTACTGAGAAAAGAGCATGGGAAGGCTTCATTTGTCTCGCCAATTCCAATAATATCATTTTGTCTGTTGGATACCTAGGTAACATGAAAGGGTATCCTTTGAATCCTTCCACCCTGATGTAGGTGAAAGTGGGAAATTGAATGTACCAATCCCTAACCAACTGAATAACACTTTGTGCTTCCAGGGACAACCTTTTCACTTTGTCACATTCCATTATTCTCACTAACTTCATAGAGAACATATCATTAATTGTCTAGTAATCCTTTAGGTATCTGTGGATGGTGAGTTGGGGTAAATGAGAATATATGAAATTTTTCCCTAGTTCTCTACCCAAGGTACCAACTTTGTTCAATCCTTGAATATTTTCCCTTAAGGTATAAGAATAAACAATATAAGAAGACAGAAAACCATCGAGACTTTGAGAATGCCTTTATCTTTTCATGCAGCCTATCACTAATGAAACTTTCTCAATGAATTCACACAGGGCCTTCCATTATTTTTTCTATGAGTCCAAACATCCATGGTTCAAATTTACTAGCATCTTTAATTCTAGCAATCCTGCTTAATAGGGTTATGATTTCTTGAACATCCTAGTTAAAAAAATACCTTAGAATTGTCTTCATTTGCTTAGTAATATCTACCTAGCACCAATTTGCATTCATAGATCTTCTATTATGTTCTTCTACACTCATATATGATTTGGATAGGGTTTTCATATCCAATGGATTCATCTGGTGAGATGTGAGGAGCCAAAATGTATATACAATTCCTTTTATAGAGAGGTTTGCATAGACTCTCCCTTCTTTGTCAAAAACCCTCTTTTTTGGGTCATACCAATTAATACATTCCATTACCAATTCAAGAGCCTCCATATCCGATGGAAACTCTCCTACTAAATCCAACCCACTCAATATAACATTCTTTGAACACTGAGAAGAACTCTCTTGCCAAACTTGCATAATGAATTTGGTATCACAAAACCATCCTAGATGAGTTTCGGTAATTGTCCGACCAACTGGTGTAGCTTGTGCTCATATTAAAATTCCTCATCTAGATTCTTTTTGGAAGTGCTCATATTTTCTTAGATTTTCTGCATTATTAGCAAATGTATGCCTTGTGTACAAGTTAGGGTTACATTTAACCATTCATTTTAATAATTCATAAAAATTTCAATCTATAGTTAGGTTAAATTTACTTCAAAATAATCCAATTTTTAATTACCAAACTAGGGGAAATGCCACATATCTTGAGACATGTATGAATAGAACAACTAACAAAATTTTAGTTATTTGAATCATACTTGGTTTCACTAGTGATACAATTTTTCTTTCAAAATTTGATCTTAAAACCCTTGGCAGTTGTGTTCTTTAGCTTCTCAAGGTTTACTTTTCTTTTCATACCACAATCTTGATTTTAATTCTTCAATTTACTTACAATTGAGTAGAATGGCACAAGGTAGAGTGTTATGAAAGCAACTGGATGTTCGAGATGGTGTCAAGTACATGTGTTTTTTGCAACCTTCATTAGTTACCTATTACAATGCATTAAATTTCCTAAATAAAGTTTCAACCATGGAAGATTAGGGTTCAAACCATGAACACCTTGGTTTTTACATGGGGCCCACCATTAGAGAAGAAGACAATGCAATAGGCCTATGTGGCACACTTATGTGTCACTTTAATTCTTACAAGGAAAAGGCTTTATAAGCAATGCCACTTTGGATACTTAACAATTTCGATCAAGAGAGGATTGAAACCTCTGACATAGGACCTTGAAAAGGTTATAAAAAATTGGGACTTGACTTACTAGGTTCATGAGAACCGGGTGCAAAGAGAGACTCAAAACTAGGTTCAAACGAGACCAAATTAATTTAAAACGTATTCGCAACAAAACCCCTAGTTTTTGGTCTTTGATTAAAAGAAAAGAAAAATCCACCACCAGGATAACCAACAAAGAAAAAAAAGAAATACATGCACCGAAATGATCTATCTAGGTGACAACTCACCAGGTTTAATTTACCAACTAGGCAGAAAGTGAAAACTTACCAAAGATACAATATACTTAGTGCAAGACATTGACTCTAGGACATAGAGATTTGGTAAATTGATAAGACTAGGGAAAAGAGCTTGCAACACCTCAAGTTCGGTAAAGAAAATAACTTAGGAAAGGAATAGGAAAGTTGAATCAAATAATTCCATTTTACCATTTCCTCCAAAAGCAACACACCAAAGCAATTGAAAGCAAGAAAGGGAAAGAAAAGAAGTAGAAAAAAGTGGGTCCACATTTTTCCAAGGAGAAAAATGGGGTGTGTTGTGAGACCACACAACACTAAATACACGTCATAATCAAGAATCATAATCCATTAAAATAATCTAGCATAATCATATGTAACATCATAACCATATACTATCCATAAATATAAATCACATCACATGCATAATCAATCAACATCCTACATAAAATATGATAGTACCATAGTAAAAATCCATACATAACATCATCTACATACATCATTTAGACCAAATCATCATATCATATATATAAAAATATAGTTTCATGATACATGTACACAATTCTCTTGTGTGTACAAAAAGTTGAGCCCATCAATGGGGCAAAGTCCAAAAAGTCATAATTAATTTACACTATCTTGTGATCCCTACATCTAACTACCTATCAGGTGACCTTTGTGGTGGTTGTTGATCCCTCCATTTCAATCGTGGAGGACCCATAGTCACTAATGGCCCTGAGTGAGTTGACCTGTGATCTACTGCTAATGTAACGTTGTCAATCCTCTGATCTAGTGGCACTACCTCCTCATATGTCCTCATCCATTGCTCTACCTCTTGAGTAGCTCAACCATACTCCACAAAACCAATGGCTAATCCAACCTCACCCAACATGTCATGGGATACATATCACTCTCTCCAAAATCTATCTACCTCTCTCCTTTACTAATCTCACTTCACCATGATTGTTGCCACCTACCCATCATCTCCTCCTCCCCTAGCCCCCCATCTCACAATGTCTATAATCTAGACACCTCTAACCTCAGTGCATCCCTCTCACCCCTCAATGTCACTACCTCTACTCTATCCCCATCCATCTCGACAATAACTATAGCTAATTTCCCATCCATCTATCCTTGTAGATGAACCACATTAGCTTGTATCATCTCTCTCCCCTACCACCTATAGGTGGTCCTACCATGCTTGATCTCACTCCTAATGGAGTTGGTCTCTCTCCAATGTCATCACATCTAATTGGGCCTATAGATCTACCCCTCTTTGTCGCACTTAGCGACCCTATCCTCCATCATCCCTGTCATCATCTCCCTTCCCCCATCATCATCTACCCTATCATCTCCATCATTATCACCATCCTCCTAATCATCACTACCATCATCGTCACTATCATTATCATTAGAACTATTGTTTTCACCACTTCCATGATCCCCATTACTATTACTCTCGTCGCCACTACCCTCTACTATTGCTAGTTGATCATGGGGCATAGTCAGCTGAATGGGTTTGTACCTATCCCACTAGATGTCGTACTCTATTGTAGTCTCAGCATTGGCCACCCTTGGTCGTGGGTCCCAATCTACTATAGGTATATCTTGCTAGCTCCAATAAGTAGTATCATAATCTATGTATCCTCCCTACTATTTCCTCTCACGAGCCACCTTTCCAAACACTGTCTCAACCTATGGTACTTCTTGCTGCTAACCAAATTGTCACAACAAACATATAGGTAAGTACCTCTGAATGATCATCAAGGTTTTTCCTATTAGATAATGTACACATAGGATGTAGGGCATATACAAAAGATCATCCTCCCAGACCTCACAATTAATATAAGGTCACCAAATAAATGAGCCGATCTCATCGATGACCCTTTGCCAATGATCTATCTCCCCCAAATGGTGATGTCATCAAAATCTTGGGTACATAAACACATAAGGAATGTCTACCCACCATCTCCTATCAAAAACTAGATGCAAAACTGCAATATACTCAAAAGCCCATATGTGAAGCAAATTCACTCCAACACCCAAGATTTTCCCATCCCTGTATACTAAATTATGCATCTCTTTGTATAGGTCTGTTAACACCATTTCCCCCGATGTATACACCATCCCCTCACTAAACATACCCTCCAGAACTCCTACCCAACCCACTACAAATACTTAGGACCTCCTATCAAGCGTCATGCTCCCTTTAATCAATGTAGCTACAAATAAACACAAATCTAACCACTCACCCAAACCAACCTCCAAGTCCAACTCCACAACCCTAAAAGGAAAATACCTTCACATGAATACCCTTTGCAATGCAAGTCTCACCCCCTATAACCTGTACACCACCATCTCCCCATGAATCAATAGCCAAAGAATCCACCACACATCCTTCAATGTAATAGTGGAATTGCTAGTGGGTAAATGGAAGTTTCTCATAGCGTTGTTCCATTGCTTGAGTAGTTCCATCATCACTGCTCAATGTGCACAAAACTAGGGCATCTGAGAGACAAAGTATAACCTTGTCAAGTGTAGCCAATCGTCATCTATAGGTGCCAACCTCTCTTGTAAGGTACCCATGACCACCATCTGCCACTCTCATGACTGAAGGATCTTTAGATCCCCTTGCATCATTCCACATACTAACATCGGTCCTTCTATCCAAATTATTCACCTACATCTACCCATATTCACCCACCCTTGTATTTCTATGAAAATGCACTTTTGCTTTTGGTGCATGCATTATTTCTTCTGATGTAGACACCTCATTCTCTCACCCAAGCATCATTGTACATAGGTAGAGTAGGTTTTAACCTAGGCACATCAATTTTTGATGTAGGCACCACTTCAAACAAGCATCGTTTCATTTTTCCCCAATCCCTCCCAACACAAATGTGCACTAAATGCATGGATGCCAAATGCAAGCACACCAAAAAAAAGCATCACATTTTTCAACACGAATTCCAAAATTGACTACAAGTGATGAAATAATGCATGCATCGTTTCTTTTGACACAAGCATTGAAATCATGCTTTAAGAGCAGTTTCATGAAACTGCACATTCATTTTCCTGACTTCAACCCCCTAGATTATTGTAGCTCAGACCCCTAAACTAACCTAAAACCTAAGGGATAGGACACATACTGGGTTGCCTGCATCCTTCGATTGTTGGTACTTGCAAACTCATTTTGAATGATGTGTATGACAAGGGGTCTCTACCATATCTCTATGCTACCACCTAAGCTCCTCTCCACCAATCAAATGTTGAAAATGAATTTTTGGGCCATCAAAGCCTATTTATAAGTTGTTTAACCCTAATACACCCCTAACCCCAATTTCTTCTATAGTGGATGCATCAAATGTCTTGTATTCGATCTTTTCTCAAGTTTATTTCTTTGTTTCTTCTCTCTCAATTTACCAATTTCACCTTCTACATCATCCTACATCATTCTGACTCACCTTTTCTAAGATGCAGACCAAATATATTTTTTCAAAAAAAATTGGTCTGTCTCTTGAGGTGGCATCACCTCATTACTAACTTTCCAAACCATTGGGGAAAAAATTTAAACTTCTTTGACACAACATCACTACGAACACCACATCAAAGAGGAAAAAAATGTAGTCACCCTAAATCTAACATCATTCCCTCTTAGTTAATTAAATAGAATTATTTGATAAATTTATCCATTTATTACCTTTTAATTAATTAAATAAATATCATTTAATTAATTAATCTATTATTCTTCTTATAATTAACTAAATATTTTATTTAATTAATTATATCATCCTCTAAACGATAGTTCTTCCAATCAATTAAATAATTCCTATTATTTAATTGATCCCACTAAAATCCCCCATTCTTCTAATCCCCATTGTGTTAATTAATCCTTAGTTAATTAACCTACTAACCTTCATTATCCCATTTTCCAACTTTTAACTCCACTCAAGTTAATAAACCCTTGGTTTATTAACTCCACCTACCTCATTAAGCTAATTAACCATTGACTAATTATCCTAACCCCATCATTACCATTATTTAATAATTTAAAATTCATCCTCAACCCCCTAATCTTGTCTCATTAATATGGAAAACCCCACCTACTTTCACTATCTTACACCTATCCTCCAAAAATTTAATGACTTTTCATCCAAGGTGAGCTCACACATGTCTCAATGCTAATAAGCCACCACCTTGATCCATGTCTCATCTTCTCAATAAAACCTAGCCCTCCATTTATTCCTCCCAATTTCTATAAATTGGGGCACCATTCCTTCATTAAATCATCTTGAAATTGGCCATTGTTATGTTGGTGCAATTGTGAGAAATCCACATTCATCCTTGGAGAAAATCAAACAAGACTTGGGTGCATCTTGAGCTCAATCCTTGAGGGTCATCAAAGGTATAATTCTTGGGTTATGTATTTTATTTTGAATTTCCTTTGTATTTTATGTTTTTTGGTGATAAAATTAACCCCTCTACACTTATATTCAAATGCTAGTAATGTTATAGCATAAAATGCAGAAAATGAAAACTCAATAACCTAAGACAAGACTTGACTTCTATTCTTTGTGCTTTGTATTACAAAATTATCTAGGAGATCAATCATCTCATGCAAATGACCTTTAATTCCCTTTTATAAAACAAGGGAGAAACAAGCTTTGGGTCATTACATATGTCACATTTTTATTTGGCATTCAATTACATTTCAAAATATGATCACATTTACAAATCTGTGGATGGAAAATTCTGAGGATAAAAAATAGTTATATTTAGTCTTGGTAACCAATTGTCCCTCAAAAAATGTTGTTGATATGGATTTTTGGTTCTTTGCCACTCCTTTTCACCATTCTTCTCAATATGGACTCAGCAAAGCTGAGCTGGGAGGTGAAGGAAAAACCTTGTTTTACAAAAGACAAGATCTTTTGTTGCTAGCACTATTGGGACCTTTTGAGATTGCTAAGTGTGCAATAGACAATAATTATAGCCGCATCACCACAAAAAGAGCCTACAAGTCAAAAATGTCATTATATTTCTTATCCCAGTCACCATAGTCATCCTCCAAAGGCCAATTGAATTCCATGAACTCATCCATTTAGTTCTATAGGGACCATATTTCTTCATTACCTAATTTGCATCTTTATCAAATTCTTCCAAAAATGTACTAGTGATGGAAAAATTTTCCATGCTATTCTTAAACATATCTATCTTGACATCCCCATGTTCACATAATGTATGAGGAGAATTAGCGATGAGCAATGGCCTTATGTTATATTTCTCTTCACCAATTCATTTTAGAACTTAAGTTATAGATTAGCGACAGGCGGGTGTCCTCTAAAGGGTTTTCTTTCACTAATTTGATATGATCCTATGAGCGATGTCTTTGTGACCTTTATTTTATGTAGGTGTACGTGTCTAAAACTAATTCCTCCACAACATCTCCCATCACTAATAGGAACCTAAGTACAAATTATGAATTAGCGATGCACAATGGAGGGACATATGTGACCAAGGGACAAGCCATGAAACCAAGGGCTAGAGATCATCATGGGGATGTTTTACATCGCTAATGAGGCCAATGAAAGATGAGATGCATCCATGATAAAGAGATAAGAAATGTGGTAGGATCCTGAGGATTTCGCATGAAGAAAAAGGGAAAGTGGTGAAAGGACTTGAGAACCATTGATAAAGTTTCAAAAGGGGATGATCCAATGGACTAAGATCATCGCATGAATACCTTCGTCATTGATTTCACCCTAGAAGTTGAGAAAGCTAAGTGATGGGTGATGAAGCATATAAGGAAATAATCTCTCAAGAAGATAGATTGGTCTCATGTACTTCACCAATATAAATGAAAAGGAATGGATTAGGTTGGCGATACATGTTAATTTTCAGATAAGATATGATTAATTAGGGTTAGAAAAGAATGTGGTAGCATTTGAGATAGCATCATCTTTTTCAAGGAGCAAGTTGATAATGGTAAAAAAAAAATTCTTATGCCCACCTTAGTTGATTTTTAAATTTCTCTAAGATCAACGGCTTAGATTCAAAGCATAACTATTAAGTTATCAATTCACTTGAGTAGGAGGTTCCTAAATCATTAATTCTACATGCTCAAATTTTCTATTTAATGCAAGTTGATTGCTGTTCATTCTCACCATCTTTTTAGTCTACTATAGAATTAAGGCATATGCAGTGAAGAAGATTGAAAGGGTTGTAAGTTTTCCTAATCAAAGTTTGAGTTTTTTCATCCTAAGTAAATTGGTATGAAATTAGGTTCTCTAGTCTATTTAGGACTTATGTTGCTTGAGATAGCTACAATTATTGGGATTAGGGTGTTTCTCCTATGGGTCTTGAGTAAAAAATCCTTGTAAATATCACTCTGCTAGTTTTAAAGAAAATGGGAAAAGCTAGTGCAACAATTCCACTTGTTAGGAGGTCTAGTCGACTAAGTGTGTATGAGTGTCATGAAGATATAGCTAAACATGAAGCCTAGGCTTCTCCTGAGGTTTCAAAGGGTAAAAGGAGGGCTAGAGGTCACAAGAAGAAGTCAATTATGTAGAGTACATATTGTTTGAGAAATAAGACCCTTTTGGGAGAAGTGGTCAAGTGCAAAGGCAAGGAACTAACGTTGCCAGTGAAGAAGGCTAGGAAAAAAGAGAAGAGCTATAGGGCCTGCCTGGGCAAACACAACTCTCCTATTGTTCTTTCAGATACTCCTTCAGATGATGAAGTTGATACTGACTCAGACTATGGATAGTACCTCCATTCTTTGGTGCCATATGGGAGTTCTGATGATGACGTAGTGTTGATTTCCCCAATTTCATCGAGGACAAGGAGAAGTCATCATTTTTTGATGCCAATGACTCTGAATAGGGTCATCTCCTTCTTTTCATTTTTGATGACACCATGGTCTTTGCATAGGAGGTATCTATTTTCATGTTTCCATGGTTTTTTTTTTTTTCTCATGTTGATGTGGAAGTTCTCTAGAAGATGTGATATGGAATCTTTTTGTTTCAACAACAAAAACTGTGACAATGACTACCAGTGTCCTGCACATGTTTTTTTCCTTTTTCCCCCCTCTGTTCTTAAATGATTGCCTATGAAACCACATGGGGAGTTCTTCGAGGAGTCAGTTAGAATTAGGTGTTTGAAATTAACATAAATGAAAGTGAAATTATAATTCAACCAGGTGCTTGTTGCTCCCCTGTTCTATAAAGGGGATTTCATGGCTGAAAGAAAGTGTTTAGAATTTTTGAGTTTAGAAAGGGTCAAAGTAGATACTATGCTCAAAAATCAGAATAGAATGTAAAGGGATATTTTAGTAGATATATCAAAAGCAAGTGTAATATGAAATTTATATTGTATAAAATCTTAAATATGGTTTTACAAAGCAATATCAGATTTGAAGAAGAATTTTAGTTCTAAAATGTTGCTCTCCTATGAATTTTCTTCCAAGTTATGAGTGGAATTGTTAATTATGATTTCATTTGTCTTCTATCATTTGCATCAAATGAATGAACTTGTTTTATGCTTTAGTTCAATGATTTGATTAAATTCTAAAGCAAGGTCTTTAGTTTGTGAGAAAAGGATATAGGATTTAGTAAGGAAGTGACATTTTGCAACATAGTGAGTTGGATGTTACATAGTGGCATTCTAATAGTCCATTAATTTCTGAAATTCAATCAGAATTGTATTACCAATTGACTACAAGTTATAACTCTTTTTTTGCCTTAGATAAGGCATTGATTGTTTTATTAGTATATCTTGTGGTTAGCTAAGCTAGTATTGAATTTGGCCTAGGATTCAAGGTGAAGAATGATTCATAAAATACTCTAAACTACATTGTCCCAATTTTAAGTATGTAATTGCACTCCTTGAAATAGGTAACACTTCTATATGAGGTTTTCCAAGCCTTTGATAAGGTGAGTTTCTCATGATTGTGCATTTGTGTGAAGAAATACTCTTGACCTAATGTGAAATATTATGAGTATGCATGGGATTACCCTCCTTAGGTCTCAAAGAGCCTGAACAGAAGAAGTGAAGTAATAATTAATTTTCTTAGATGTTGGTCAATCCTCAACCTTGTTGATAATTGAGTTATGACAAATTCATAGGCTAGGACTGAGATTAAGTTTGGTTCTAAAACAATAACCAACGGAAATGGAAACTCCACTGGGGAAAATTTTGTATCTTTGATGCAAATTTTTTGAAGACCATCTAAAAGGAGTCAAAATAAAATGAACATCTTGTTAAAATATTAAAGAAGTCCCAGATCTGTAAATTGATTTGTAACAATTCAGAATACCAAGAGAATGGATTTACTGGAAGAACTCAAAGAAAGATACTTTTTCTTCAAAGGTTTTCTTCTTGTTGAAGAGGTGGAAACTCTACAATTTATGCACATGAAGGGTTACTATTTTTTATTGTAACCTGAAAGTGATCTATTCAAAGTTGTAGCAACTGGAGGTGTGAAGGTACATGGTTCTTTACATATTTTTTCATTTGTTGAACTTGTCATAATGAATTCCATTATTGTTCCACTTAAGGTGTTTGTTAGAATATTCCCAAATTTTCTAGTATGGACATGGTTAAAAGGAAAATGTGTATCTTAGGAATTTCTATACATTTGCATTATCATATGTTCCATGCCCAAGTTACCATCATATTATCAATTATCCTAGTGATTTTTCATATTATGATTATGTATAATTAGTTAAACCCTAGTTTTCATACATCTATTGATTACCAAAGGGAAATAACCATGCCATTAGAAACCTTAATTCATATTGTTGAGAAGCTTTAGAAGTCTGGTAATCCTCAAATAATTGAAAACTCAAAGTGCATGAACTGAAGTGTGAACAAGCCTAGAATAAGGCTAGAATGGAAAGTTGTTTTCAAAAGGGGAGTTAAAGATTTGAACATAAGGCACCTAATATCTGTACAAGCTCAGCTAAGAGATAATCATACTAGATCTGCTTGCCAAAATGTTGCACCTTTTATCAATTCTTTTTATCTGTTGTATGACCAATTAGACTTGTCATGGATTGATTACAAGGTTAAAAGTATGTCATCTTGAGTCTATAGGAAGATTCCTAGATTTAATGGATACAATGTGTGTAAAGGAAATGCACATATCCATAGTTTTTATAGCTTCATGGTGAAACATTCATTTAGAGATCAAGATATGTGGATGAGATTTTTTGTCAAATCTCTTGAAGCTAGAGCCAAGGACTGGTACTTAAGTTTTCCTAAGAAATCTTATCCCTGTTGGGATGAATTGGTGGATGCTTTAGGAAAAAAATTGCAAAAGAACCTTCTAATCTTGTCAAAAAGTTAAAATAGCTGAAGAAACAAGATGAAGAGTCAAGCATTTCCTTCAGTCATAGATTTTTTGTTGCTCTTTCACTAATCCCTGAAATTTTTAGACCTAGTACATCAAATTGCATTCATTTGTATTTTGAAGCTTTTGAGGAGGGATCTAGTGCACTGTTAAAGAATTTTAAGATTTTGAATATGAAAATGGCTTGCATATGTTTAGATGATATGGAGAAAATGAGGAATGAATATGTGTAGAGTGTACTGTTTTCAATTATGGATAAACATGTTGATGAAACCAATAGTTGTGTGGATACAAATTATTAGATGTCTTCAATTTCAGATACAGACAAGAGCATACTTGAGAAGGAAGAAGTTGAGAGTGCTACAATTTTTACCATTGATGCTCATAATAGTGAAAATGCCTATCTTTACTTTCAAGAAGATGTAAATAACCAACTCAATGATGACATCCAGCCCATTAATTTTCTAGATTTTGATGATGGTGATATTAGGGTACACCCTGACTTCCAACTTGGTGATGCATGTAGTTCTAGGGGAAGTCAAGAAGAGGAAGTGGTTGAAAGAATGGATCAGAAAAATGGTCTATTAAATAGTGAACAAATTTTAGATCCATTAACCACTGAGTATCAAAAATATACACATGGGAGCAACCCTCAGTTGTTATGTGTTTCCCATATTGATTTTGACAATGATGATAATCTTCCCTATGCAAGATATGAAGCATGTGTATCGAATCTTCCTTCTAATTGTGAACCAATTGATCAGCATGATGGTAATGTAGGTAATGACAATAAACCATTTGATTTTAATGATGAATTGTATGATGAGCATGAAAATGTACAAAATGGCATAACTTCATAAATATCTTTTGATGAGTTAGAAATAGTAGATGATCATGAGGTTTGTCTATCTAATAAGCCAAATTATGAGTTTTTTTATGTAAACTTGAATGAGTATCTATTTTCTATTTTTGATGAGTCTAGTTATGAATTTTTTCATATTGATATGGGTATTGGTTCCAAAGAAAAAATAGATTATCTTTTTGAACAAGAATTGCTCACTTCTGAACAAACTTTGAATACTGAAGATGTTAATGTGTTATGTTTAGAAAATATCAAAGTGAGAAATAATAAGGATAGGTTAGAGATTCTTGATGATTCTCTACACCAGCATGTTGAGGCACAATTACAATATGTGCTAGTATATGAGTGTATTTCTTTACATACACTCAAAGGTAGTTTGCATAGTGTGCATAATCTTTTGATTAGTTCTTATAATTATTTCACCTTTGACATGAAAAATACCAATCAGATTGAACTTGATAGTATTAGCTATGTGGCAGAATATGAGTGCCATATTTTTTAGCTAGATGAAATCTTCTTACAGTGTGGTAATGGGAAAGACATTAAAGAGGGTTGTTCTCAACTTGACAATGTTTTGACTAATAAAAATTATAAGTTATTACCACATGAAAATTAGTATTTTAAGGGTATGTCTGATTCTCAGATGCATGACAGTTGTGAATCATGTTTATAATATTGTATATAATGAGATGTTGAGAGATGCTAGCATGTTTGATTAGGTATATTGTAGTGAAATTTTTAAATTGGATTATGTGAAATGTGATGAGAACTTTGTCTATCACAGAGGTAAGAAGAGGACCACAATTTTGGTGGCCTTGGGCCATCAGATATGGTTTGATTATTCAAACCAAGAATAGTTGTGGGAAGAGGTGACCTACTGGCTCTGTTGCCTAATGGATAAGGCACCTAGTATGCTTCTCCATAGGATCTGAATTCTTGCTCTATTCACTAAGGAACAAACATCCCAAGAAAGAGCCATTGATGGCACATTCAAATTTTGCAAATTCTGAAGTGCTCATATTAAACCCTAAGTTTTTTTTAATTTTTAAACTTTGTTACATTTAATGTAGGGTTCTTATATGGGGGTTTAGGGCTTTGTTCATTTTAATTGCTTGTAATATTATTTTTTGTTTTTAATGGTATGGTGCTTGTTTCTAGTCATATGAGACTTTCATGTCTATTACTATCATCAGGTGACTGGCCCCTCTCGTATCTAGGTCCGAACTACCTTTCTTTTATAAGGAAAATAAAGGATTTTTGTTTTTTTTAGCCTTTCCATCCTTTGAATTCAAAAAATATTTAAACTATTATCCTTTTGTCATCCTAGAGAGTCCCCTCTTTTAAGAACAACTTAAGTGCATGTGTCAAAGTTTCCACTTAAGTCTCAATGGCCCTAATAACTCTATCACTCATCGTTGATTTATTCATTGGCACAAAATTTGGGTAAGTGATGAGCGATGGAACGGTGTCTTCTTTCAACATCGCTCATCGCTAATGGCTTTTGAGCCTTCAAAATTATAATAGTGATGAGTGATTCTTCAAGCCTTTTGATCTTATCGTTCATCGCAAATGGTCATAAGGTGATAAATTTAGGTTAGCGATGAGCAATGTGATGTAATTTCCTTTATATTGCATGATCGTGGATATGTTTTAAAATGTAAAACCCACATTAGCGATATGTGATGAACACTATGAACAAAGTGAATTCCCTCATTGCTAATTGCTCACATAATGTATGAGGAGAATTAATGATGAGCAACAACCTTATGTTATATTGATCATCACCAATTCATTGCAGAACTTGAGCTCTAAATTAGTGACAGGCAGTGGTGTCCTCTAAAGCTTTTTCTTTTGCTAATTTGATATGATCCTATGAGTGATGTCTTTTGTGCCCTTTATTTTATGTAGGTTTACATGTCTCAAACTAATGCCTCGATAACATCTCCCATCACTGATAGGAAACTAATTACAAATTTTGAATTAGCGATGCACAATGGAGGGATAGGCCATAGATCGAGGGCTAGAGATCATCGAGGGGATGTTTCACATCACTGATGAGGCGGTGAAGGATGAGATGCATCCATGATAAAGATATAAACAACGTGGGAGAATCCTGAGGATTTTGCGTGAAGCAAAAGGGAAAGCAGTGAAAGGAGTGGAGAATCATTGATAAAGTTTCAAAAGGGTATGATCCAATAGACTAAGATCATCACATGAATACCTTCATCGTTAATTGCACCCTAGAAGTTGAGAAAGATCAATGATGGGAGATGAAGTGTATAAGGAAATAATCTCTCAAGAAGACAAATTGGTCTCATCTACTTCTCTAATACAAATGAAAAGGCATGGATTAGGTTGGTGATACATGTTAATTGTCAAATAAACTATGATTAATTAGGGTTAGAAAAGAATGTGGCAACATTTGAGATAACATCATTGTTTTCAAGGAGCAAGTGATAATGGTCACAGAACAATGCTCATGGCCACATTAGATGAAATTTTAATTGCTCTAAGATTAACGACTTAGATTCAAAGCATAACTATTAAGTTATCAATTCGCTCGAGTAGGAGGTTCTTGAATCATTAATTTTGCATGCTCGAATTTTCTATTTAATGCAGGTTGATCACTGTTCATTTTCACCATCTTTTCAATCTATAGTAGAAGTAAGGAGTATGTAGTGAAGAAGATTGAAAAAGCTGTAAGTTTTCTTAAGCAGAGTTTCAATGTTTTCATCCTAAGTAAATTGGTATGAAATTAGGTTCTATGGTCTATTTATGATTTATGTTGCTTGAGCTAGCTGCAATTATTGGGATTGGGGTATTTCTCCTATGGGTCTTGAGTCAAAAATCATTTTAATTATCACTTTTCTAGTTTTAAAGAAAATGGGAAAAGTTGGTGCAACAATTCCACCTGTTAGGAGGTTGAGCTGACTAAGTGTGTATGAGTGTCATGAAGATCTAGCTAAACATGAAGCCCAAACTTCTCCTAAGGTTTCAAATGGTAAAAGGAGGGCTAGAGGTCATAAGAAGAATTAAATTATGTAGAGTACATATCACTTGAGAAATAGGACCCTTCAGGGAGAAGTGGTTGGGTGTAAAGGTAAGGAACTAGCACTACCAGTGAAGAAGGCTAGGGAAAAAGAGAAGAGCCATAGGGCCTGCCTGGGAAAACACAACTCTCGTATCATGCTTTCAAATACTCTTTGAATGCTAAAGTTGATACTGACTCAGACTATGGCCAATACCTCCATTCTTTGGTGCCATATGGGAGCTCTGATGATGGCGTGGTGATGATCCCTCCAATTTTGTCAAGGAAAAGAGTGGTCGAGCATTTTCTAATGTCGACAACTCTGAATAGGGTCATCTCCTTATTTTAGTTTTTAATGACACCATGGTATTTACATATGAGGTATCTAGTTTCATGTGTCTATGGTTTTTATTTTGTTCTCTCATGCTAATGTGGAAGTTCTCCAAAAGATGTGATATGAAATCTTTTTGTTTCAGCAACAAACATTGTGATAATGACTGTTGGTGTCCTACACATGTTTTTCACCTTTTTTCCTCCTCTGTTCTCAAATTATTGCTTATGAAACCACCTAGGGATTTCTTCAAGGAGTTAGTTAGAATTAGGTTTTTGAAATGAACTTAAATGAAAGTGAAATTGTAATTCAGTTGGGTGCTTGTTGCTCCCCTATTCTATAAAGGGGATTTCATGGCTAAAAGGAAGTGTATAGAATTTTTGTGTTTAGAAAGGGTCAAAGTAGATACTATGCTCAAAAAGCAGAATAAAATGTAAAAGGATATTTTAGTAGATATATCAAAAGCAAGTTTAAGATGAAAGTTATATTGTATAAAATCTTAAATATGGTTTTACAAAGCATTAGCATAAATGAAGAAGAATTTTAGTTCTAAAATGTTGCTCTCCTATGAATTTTCAAGTTATGAGTGGAATTGTTAATTATGATTTCATTTGTCTTCTATCATTTTCATTGAATGAATGAACCTATTTTATGCTTCAATTCAATGAGTTGATTAAATGTTAAAGCAAGGTCATTAGTTTGTGAGAAAAGGATATAGGATTTAGTAAGGAAGCGATATTTTGCAACATAGTGAGTTGGATGTTACAAAGTGGCATTATAATAGTCCATTAATTTCTGAAATTCAATCAGAATTGTATTACTGATTGACTACATGTTATAAATCTTTTTCTACCTTAGATAAGGCACTGATTATTCTATTAGTATATCTTGTAGTTAGTTGAGCTAGTGTTGAATTTGGCCTAGGATTCAAGGTGAAGAATGATTCATAAAATACTTTAAACTACATTGTCCCAATTTTAAGTATGTAAGTGCACTCCTTGAAATAAATAACACTTCTATCTAAGGTTTTCCAAGCCTTTGATAAGGTGAGTTTCTTTTGACTGTGCATCTTTGTGAAGAAATACTCTTGACCTAATGTGAAATATTATGATTACACATGGGATTACCCTCCCTAGGTCTCACAGAGCCCGAAGAGAACAAGTGAAGTACTAATTAATTTTCTTAGGTGTTGGCCAATCCTCAACATTGCTGATAATTGAATTATGGAAAAATCATAGGCTAGGGCTGAGATTAAGTTTGGTTCTAAAAAAATAACCAATAAGGCCAAGATCATTCTCATCAAACTATTGGAGCAATTCCCTAATTCTCTTTTCTAGTGGATCCACTAACCCCTAGCAATCAACAATTTATTTCACAACCTTGCATGTGGAGGAAATTTTTAGTGTCTTATTCAGCTCATGATTAGACCCTATAACCATGATTTTCAATGCACTAAGCTTGGGTACCCATGTTTACATCAATGGGAAAACAATTGATCTATCCCTTTCAAACATCCTTATTGAATCAAACATTAAAGAATAGTTTCAATGAACACTATTAATTATTTTTATTTCTTTTCCTAAAAAAATATCAAGAACATTAGAAACAATAATTATATTATTTTCATCATATAATTTAAAAAATTCTTCATATAATCTTAGTTGTTGAACTAACTCCCTCTTGTTAACTCTTCTTCTTGGTGGGGGAGCAGTGGAAATACTTGATGTAATTTATACAATACATATATTCTCATCATAAACAACCATTTTCAGAGAAGGTGGAGGAGGTGACTAAATTGAAGGAGGTGGTGTAAAAGAGACAAATGGAGCACTTGGTTGCTTTGGTTGCATTTGTTGCTAATTCTTCAATATCTCATTTTTCAATTCCAATTCATCCAACCTCTACTTATCCTTATTATATGGAATCAATAAATCATTATATCTCTTTATTTCCACATCACATTTCTCCTACAATGAATCCACATTGGCCTTAGTAAAATGAGCAACATTCATAGCCAATGTGGTTGCCTCCAATAAGGGTGTATCAGAGACTTTCTTAATGATAAGGCTTCCCATGTGATTCCCTATAGGTTCTGCAACTTCAAGCTTATTTGTATTAGGGCGAATGCCTAAATTTCCAATGTATCCCATTGTGTATTGAATTTTGACCCTTGTAATTCACATACAACCTCCTCATCAGTAGAATATACTTGTGAGTTTCCTTCTGACAACATCAAAAGCAATGGTAGATGTTATGTCCCATTTGTCCGCCTCCTACAATTATTCAACAATGAGGTCATTACAACCATGATTCAGAGATTGGACATCTAACCTAAATAGCCATTTCAATCATCATTAAGGTGCATTTAACTTGTCAACCAAGGGATGTGAACTTGAAATGGGTCAACATAGTATGTGCACTAGGAACTCAAAGTAGCCATCTTCATTCTACAACTAAGGAAAACACAATACTGAAAGTAAATTTCTTAGAAGGAAATAACATAAATGCTAACCATCAATCAATAATTACACCAAGCTGAAATGCATGATAGAAATGAAAATCTAAGCAAACAAACAGGGCACTACTCTATCTACTTTGGCTGCAAGAACAGTCACAAAATGGAATTCTAGTGGCTATAGGAATAGTCGATGCTAGATTTTTCACTAATTACTGAACATATAGTAATAATAAACTAGCAATAAACTAAAGGATGGATTACTCACCAAGTGGGTCCCCTTGGATAAGTATCATCTTAAAGTAATGAGAAATCAGATCCTCAAACTTACAACTTCTTTTTATTCACTATAAATCATGAGTACAAAAGAGTAGTATATCTGTATTATTGAAAACCCAAGAATGCAAGTACAATATCAGGTTGTGCAACCTCTAGAGAAGGAGCATCAGATCTTTATTTATAATACCAACTAAACAAGGTAGTCAATTGCACAAACTGGGAGGATTCCATTTAGGGAAAACAAAGAAAGTGGGGTGGCAATTATGCATGCATGGAATCTAGTCAGACATGCATTTCCAACCATAGACTTAGTGTTGCAGTAATGCACATGTTTTCTCAACATTAGTAATGACCACTAAAAGATGGTTACATTTGGTTTGCATGAGGAATATCCTACCATTGTCCTCCTTTTAATTTTGAGTGATTCCTTTGTTGGATGTTATGGTGCATGCCCAGCTAGTGGTGTCTTCCTCAACTTAGCATCCTTGAATTAAATTTGCATGGAAATGTTAGTACACACAATAATTGCATATTTGTAACCACCTTAAGGAACATTCATTAACCACATGCAAAATTAATATAGATAGTCCATATAACATGTCATTATCATTAAAGGTTTTTAGAAATAAGATTAAGTCTAATGTCTATAGTTTGAGGAAATATCATAAAAGTATCAACACTTAATATCAAAGTCCATGATAACTTCAACAACTAAGTCACAAATTATACCCAAAAATGAGACCATAAACTAGACACATCACTCCCCCCAACCTAAGATATTGCTGGTCCTCAAGTAGGGGAAGGGATGTTCTTTTGCTTGGTCAATGCTCTGAAGTCTGCAACTGATAACTATCCCACATTAGAGTTTGTTGTGCATGAATCAGGATCTTAATAAAATCCTCCTAATCTATCCAATTTGCTCCATCTTTGTCTCTCTATAGCAATATCATATTGGTAGAGCCTAAAGTTCGGTACAGGGCACATTAGGATGGGTGGCTGAAAATTCAAGGGAAGCCATAATCGCCCTTTTTTCCTTCCAATGTGAATATATCTGTCAATTATTTTAAGAGTTGCTACATAGTTCTTAGTGGAATGAGGATTAAATCATGTTTGAGATCATCAGTTAGGTTGTTCCATCTTTGTGAGAGGTATCTTTTCACGGTTTCCTCTTCTCCTTTTACCTTTGTCTCATACTCACTATAAACTACTTCTATCTAAGGCATAATCCTATTACCATAGCGAGGTCTAAAAAGTATTTTGTGCCATTCCCCAAAAATATCCCTTGGATTCCTTGATTTAGCCTTAATGGACAAGGGAATATTAGATTCCAATTGCTTATAAGCCCCATATTGTTGTCCCCAACTAATCTCATTTTGCACCCAAGACATAAATTCCCTTAATTGGACATCCCCAACATACAACAATGGATTCCAATCATGGTATTGAGTTACAACATAATTATGCAAATAAAACTCACACAACAAATTCTTCATTTTAGGCGAAGCAATTTGATAAGCATTAAAAAATTCAATAGGGGTCTCAATAGAAGGGTTCAAACATGAGACAACTCTTGCTAGTCTAAAAGAGAGATATTTCTCTTTCAAATGCAAAGCATAGACCCTTGGAGGGGTCCTACATTCCAAAATCTGTGGTACCAAGGCTGCCATATCATCGACCTTCTTCTTCAAGGTGGCAATTTCTTCATCTTTATCTTCAATTTTTGCATCTCTCTTTTTTATTTCCTTCTTCAATCTGTGTCTTTCCTTCTTCCATTCATCTTATATTCTTTGTATCTCTTTCCATAAATGCATGGCTACCTAGTGCATTGAAAAATCAGGGGGGTTATGTATTCCTACCAATATCTTCTCTGGCACTAATGATAACTATAAGGATTCAGGTTGTCTGGTCAATTCTGGCTGTAGGGGTATTGATTGTTCTCCCAATTCAAGTTGTTGATGTAGGGACTCCTATTCTTGTTTTGTATTTTGCTACAAGACTTCTTGTTGTAGGATCTCTAGTTGTAATAAATCTTGATTTTCAACTTGTTCTACAATATTGGTAAGATCAACCAATGTTATGTTTGTTGCTACCTTAAATATATTTTCCTCCTTGACATTCTCATGCGCCATTGGAGCTTCTATGTCCCCTTGTGATACTTCTCTAGACTTAGGGCTTTTGGCCTAGTTGGTCTTGCTTTCCTAGAAGGGTTCTCATCTTTTTCTTTGGCTTTAGGATGAGCAATGTCAGCCTTTCTCTTCTTAGATCTTGGCACCTCTTTTTCTATTGGCTTCCTTTTGGAGTTTCCTTTTCTCATTTCTTCTTCTCTCTTTTGTGCCCTAGTTTTCACTATAATTCCAAGTGGAATATCATCATCAGAATCAGGGGAAGAACCTTCTTTGTCTGAGTGCTTTGTCTCAAAAGAGCTAATTTATATGGTTTCTTCTATTGCAGGTGGGTTTACACTAGGCCTACACCAAAGGTTGAAGCACTAAGAGTGGCTTCAACAGTGCTCAATCTCCTACTAGACCTACGAGGTTGAGGCAAAACCCTAGGTTGCAAATGCTTAGGTCTAATTTGATCATTTTTTATGAATTCTTCCCAAGTCATTCCAAACACATCTTGCATAGACTTCTCAACTAGCAATTTAATTAGACAATGGTAGGAAATAGAATTGTCTCTACCTTTTTTAGTCTTGACCACCATGATTGAGAGAAGGTTGTATAACATGTTCTACACATTCATCCTCCTTCATTGCTTCATATGATTCAAAATCTTGAAGTGCACGGAATGCAAATTCAACTAGTGACCTTCACAGGTGATGTATTTTATGACATAAACAACTATCTGCTTCCATAGCTCAGGTAGAGACACTCTTCACACCATATTTATTTATGCTTAATGGAGGGTTGTTCGGCTTTGTAAATTCAGCCCTAAGTAATCTAACATCTTTAGAAGTAGGGTAATTTTCACCATCAACAAGTAACCCTATAAATTTTGTACTTATTTCTTCAATTTCTATGACTTCCATCCCTTTTATTGTGCCCTTCCCTTCAAACAATGTCTGGGCGAGTTCTAGTGTAATGTCTTCATCAAAATCATCCAACTTCAAGAAGTATTCTATCCACTCACAGTTTCTGAATTTGGTTAGGCAAGGTGCATCCTACAGTAATACATCATGCACCATGTGCTCATTTCAAATTAACCCACCTCCCATTGTCTACAATCAAACAAACACTTTGTGGTTTCCTTCCTACAATTCCATCTGAAAATAAAATTCACCTTCATGCAACACTTGCTAACTTTCCAATGCCACTAAATTTTCCTTTTCTAACTTTCCTTTTGTTTGCAACACAAATTGATATATGACAGGGTCAATAATAGCAAGGGAAGAGTAATAAAGAAAAGCTATAATGAAGATAAATGGTGGCAGCAGTTGGTGTCACCTCACACATGCGACCCGTCCTCTCACTCATATTTCAAATCAGCTCAATTTAAATTTTGCTGATGTAGACCAACATGGACTAACACATGGAAAAAATATTCACATCTTTTTCCTATTGGTGTAATTAATTAATTAATTATTACACTAGCATAAGTTAACTTAGGTCTTGCATTTAATCATTTAGTCCTAGGTTGCAATCATTTAATAAATGGGATAATATTCCCTTTCCTAGTTTGTGGGATAAGATTCCTTCTAGAACTTATCTCCTCATTTAATGATCATCACCATTAGGGTTCACATGTTGTCACATGTTGTTAGATCATGACACATGGCAACATCTCATGCATATTAGGTTTTCATTCTTGCCTATATAATCAAGCATCTTGTTCATTTGTAATATATAATATCAATATCATATCAATAGAATCTTCAATCAACATTCCATTGTTGCAACACTTCTTTTGTGGTTGATTATCTTTCATGGCTAAAGTCCTTTATTGAAGCTTCAGGGGCTATGCAATCCATCATCTCAACATGGTATCAGAGCTAGTCCATTGAAACATCAACCCTAGATCCAGGAGTTTGGAGTGCAAGATTCAAGCAGGCTTAGGGTTTTATGCTACAGGCTAGTTGGTTCTACCCGGGAGCCAAGATGTTTTCTGGTGTAGATCAAGCCCTCTCCGACCTCTCCATTGTGTCCAGAAGGCCTCAAAACCCATAGATCGCCTATTCATTTGTCAAAACTGGAGTAGATTCAATTGGGAGCCTTGAGGTATAATCTAGGGTTTGCATTTTTTGTACAAATCCGTAGATCTTTACAGAAAAAAATCATCCCTGTAAGTCCTCCATCAAGGCAAAAATTTTTTAGAAAAATCAAAAAAATATTTGGCTTTTTTGGGCAAAAGTTTTCTATAATATTTAGCAAAAATTTAACTTTGCAGGGTTCAACCTGCATTTAAAATATCCATCGGCAAAATTATTTTTGTGCGTAGACTATAGTCTTTTATCCGTCGGTATTCATATTCTATCGGCATTTTTTGAATTGCAAATATTTGCAATATTCAAAAATTTTCCACCGACCGCACAACTTGCGTCATCTAGCATCACCCTCGTCGGACTCTGCGAACACCGACATCTCCGGCCACCCGCTCATGTCACTGACACTTAGCTCCCGTCCATTGACCACAGATCTCCCGCCGACTATAGCTGCCGACCACTATTTTCCGTCGAAGACTCCAGCCTGCTCCCGCCGACCTCTGTTGGTTTCTCCACTGACTAGCCACTGTTCTCCACCTCCGGCCCACCACTTCGATGTCACTCAAGCGGCGAAGACTTTTTTTTCACTGCCAACACAGCCTACGGTCCTATCACCGACCAAGGGCCGAAATTTTTTGCCCTAGGGTGCTCCATTTTTGCCCCCAGTTAGCTAGTACCTCATCCAATCAGGCAGAATCTTCCGGAGGCCATATCTTCTACATACGGTATCAAAAATTCACAAATGATATATCGTTGGAAAGGTATTTCTGTCAAATTTCTAGTGGTGTGCTCTATTTTTCTAGATTCTACTCCTATAATTTTTTATTCTTAGTTGAAGTGGAAACCCTAGTTTTTTGGGTTTAGAGGTTCTTTCTCGCTTTTCAGTTTGTTTCAGAAGCGTCACTTTAGTTGCTAGTTCATCAGATATCTGCATTCAAGTTTTTTTGTCAGAATATTTGTCTTGGTTTCTTTTTCTTCTCCAATGGCTGAAATAGGATTTGAAATCCTTACTCCTCACAATTATCATACATGGAAAGTCAGTATGCAGCGTCTCCTTTGGTCAAAGGGACTTTGGTCCACTTTGAATGAGAATCAACCTCATCTTACTAGGGAATATGAGAAATTATAGCATTAGACTAAGTGCGAAGAGGCAATGGGGCTCATTTCTATTCATGTATCTACCTCTTTGTTCTTCCATATTGAGGGGTGCCATACTCCCAAGGAGGTTTGGGACAAGCTCAAGGATCTTTTCGGTTTAGTTAGTGATGTTTGAGCTTTACAATTGGAGTTAGAACTTTCCTCCCTTGCTATTGATCAATTTCATTCTATTGAAGACTACCTGGTAATGTTTAAGTCTTTACAAACTCAGCTTACATGTTGTGGAAAAGATAAGTCTGACAAAGAATGCATTTTTATGATTTTATCCAAGTTGAGAGGTTCCTTTTCATATTTTGCTACTTCTTTCTATTCCACCATGGATGGACTTGGTGATAGTTTTCTCATGCCTTCATTTGAGACTTTTTGTGAAAGGCTAACCTGAGAGAAATCCAAGCTCACTCAAGTTGATACATCCACCAAGTCACATGCATTGGTAGTAGGATCATCCAAAGGAAAGGGTAAGCATAAAGGAAAATCAAAGTCAGGAGCTTCTTCTGAATCATCTTCTCAGCCTAAGGAAGACAAGCCAAAGAGACAAAGGCCCAAATGTACCTTCTATAATGGGCTTGGTCACATTGAGGATAACTGTGTCAAGAGGGAAATACATGAGATTTAGAAAATACTTAAGGATCACAATATCACTCTCCCACCTACTACAGTTAAATCTCCTCACTCCCCCTCTCATGAAGAGTCATCTTCTGGTTTTGTTGGCATTGCTACTTCTGATAGTCTTGGACAGGGACATGCTTTAATCACTACCTTGGTTGATAATCAAGATGGGTGGGTACTTGATGCTGGTGCTTCTTGTCATGTTACTTCATCTCAAGACCATATCTTGTGGGATACTCTGAGGCCTACCAACTTTGATCGAATGTTCACAGCCAATGCTGATATTGTATATGTTGTTGGTCTTTGTGATGTTGATCTTGATGGTAGGAGGTTAGCAAATGTTGTCTATATTCCTCAGATTGCTCACAATTTGTTGTCTATTTATCAACTTGCTCAGGAGGGTTTGAAAATTGAGTTTACTTTAGACCTTGCTATCATTAGAGATTAGTTTGATGTACTTGTTGCCTATGGTCAAGTTGATCATCATTCCAAGGTTTACAAGTTCACAAAATTTTGGGATCGAGATCCTCCTATTCCTGACTCTCCAGATTCAAGGGTAGGAAGCACATCATCTCCTGCACTCCACCAAGGTTGTGGAGGTTGGCTTGGCTTGACTCTTTGCATGGAACCATCTTCTTCCTTAGACACCTCTCAGTTGAGATTTGTTTCAGCAGGGATGGATACTTTTTCTTCTTCAGACTTGTGGAACATGGATGGGTTCACTTTAGGTCTATCCGACTTGGCTACTCAGTTTCACATTGGTTTTGAGGATATTTTAGAGGGGACTACTCTCCTTTATGGGGGGGCTATCTAGTCCACATCTTTTTGATCTTTTTGTATATATGTGATGGTTGTAGTCCTTGGGGTGATAATGTTGAGTCCTCCAAACATCACTCTTCCATCTATTTTTCCATCTCCTTTTTGGGGAGGGGTTTTGTTCCCATTGGGTTTTCCCCTTTTCTCCATTTGTGGGATATTTTCTGCATCTTCATGTACATGGGTACCTAACATGGCCTCGTAGCCAGGACCCATCATCATCATCTTGCATAATCATTGCATTTTCCTCCCTAAGTTGCACTTATGGGGGGGTGTTGGTGTAATTAATTAATTAATTAATTATTACACTAGCATAAGTTAACTTAGGTCTTGCATTAATCATTGAGTCCTAGGTTGCAATCATTTAATAAATGGGATAATATTCCCTTTCCTAGTTTGTGGGATAAGATTTCTTCTAGAACTTATCTCCTCATTTAATGATCATCACCATTAGGGTTCACATGTTGTCACATGTTGTTAGATCATGACACATGGCAACATCTCATGCATATTAGGTTTTTATTCTTGCCTACATAATCAGGCATCTTGTTCATTTGTAATATATAATATCAATATCATATCAATAGAATCTTCAATCAGCATTCCATTGTTGCAACACTTCTTTTGTGGTTGATTATCTTTCATGGCTAAAGTCCTTTATTGAAGCTTCAAGGGATATGCAATCCATCATCTCAACATTTCCTTCCCCCCAACCTAAATTTGGACATGCGTCCACACATGCAAAATGATGATTTGATAGGGTAGGGAATATTGGCATGCTATAATGAGCATCCATATTAACGTAGAACAATTAAATGAATGCACTTAAAACAAATTAAGATATAGAAATTAATGCACACATACTTGAATGTGTGGAGGATTAATTGCAAAGATTGTGGAGAAAGTACTGCTTTCCTTTTAAAGAAATAAGTTGAGAAATTAATGAAGATGAGGTGGAATGAAGTGGAGTGTAGTGATGGAAGAGAGAGAAAAGTGGAAATGGATGGGTGGATGGAAAGATGGGTGAAGAAATGGACTCCCATAGAAGTGGAATTCTTTATTATGAAAAGTACATACCTTAGTTAGCTAGAAGGAGGGACACTAGGTCCACTTCCTTTGATTTCAAGAAGTTCAAATGCTGCATGTTGAGTGAATTGTTGCATGAACTCCTCCTTGGAAGTTGTCTTGTGATACAATCTGAGGTGGTGACCATTGACAAGCAGCTTAAATTTGATTGGGTCAATAGTAATGAGTTGTACAACACCATTAGGAAATACTTTAGCAACTTCATATGGTCCTAACCACCTTGTTTGCAATTTTCTTGCATTGTCCTAATACCTTGAGTCATAGAGCAGGGCCCAATCCCCTAGTTGGAATTTCTTGTCCTTGATGAATTTTTCATGCCACTTGGTTCTCTAATTTTGTACTACCTCTGTGTGATGCAGGTTTGCTCTTCTCATCTCATCCAAAGCATTTAGCTGGATGATTTTTTCTCTTTGTGCCTCAAAAATATCCATCCCCAAATCTACTGTAGTCCTAAGAGTCTTATGTTCAAATTCAATGGAAATCATAGTTGTCTTTCCATACAGAAACTCAAATGGAGTGAAGCTTGTAGTTGTTTTCTAAGTAGTTCGGTAGGCCCAAACAACTTCTGGTAATCTTTTTTCCCAATCCTTTATGTGGATAGCTACTATTTTGGTTAGAACAACTTCAATTTCTCTACTAGTTACCTCAACTTAGCCATTATCCTAGGGGTGATAAGGAGTAGACTTTCTATGCCTTATGTTGTACTCATTGACTAGTGTTGCAACAAGGTTTGATGTGAATTAATCCCATTGATCAGTCACTATCTATCGTGGAACTGCATACCTTGTGAAAATCTCATAAAGAAATTCTACAACCTTGTTATCTCATGCATGATTCATGGCCTTAACTTCTACCCACTTTGTTACATAATCAGTGCATACCAAGATACAAGACTTACAATTTGATGGAGGGTCAATGGGTCCTATAAAATCCAATCCCCACTTGTCAAAGGGAGTGATTACTACCTGAGGGTAAAGTGGCATCTCATTTGATTTGATTGGCCTACCCATTCTTTGGCATCTGTCACACTTTCTTGTATACCTTCCTGCATCCTTATGGAGTGTTGGCCAATAATATCCCGTGTTCAAAATCTTCACTACTGTCCTCTTGGCTGCAAAAATGTCCTCCACATGGTTCATTGTGGCATGCACACAAAATGTCATATGTTTCATCTTCTCTCACACATCTTCTCATGACATAGTCTGGTCCAGTATTAAAAAAGCATCCAACAATCCATGAGAAAGGAAAATATTTTTCAATGAGTTCCCTTCTCTCTTTTGGAGAGAAGTGAGGAGGAACTCTACTTGTGACCGAATAATTAGCTATGTCAGCATACCAGGGTGTTTGTACATTGATAGAGAATAGATGCTCATTAGGAAAAGATTCATCTATGGCTTGATTATCCCCTGATGTAGTCAACCTTGAAAGGAAATCTGCAACAACATTGGCCTTCCCTGACTTATTCACGATGGTTATTTAAAACTCCTACATCAACAATAACCATCTTGCCAGCCTACCAGAGATCGAAGGTTTATTCATGAGATACCTAATGGTTGCATGATCATTGTGCACAAATATTGGGTAACCTATTATATAATGTCTAAATTTGTTCAGGGCATAGATCACTGCCAACATTTCTTTCTCTGTCACTATATAATTGAATTCAACTCCCTGTAAATTTTTGCTAACAATAAATGGAATTTTAAATAGTTCCTTCTTTATATCCTAAGACTGATCATATGGCATAATTTGATGCATCAACATGGATGTGGAAAGGAAGCTCCCAATTAGGTCCTTTGAGTAGAGGAGCATGAGTCAAATTCTCCTTCAGGTCAGAAAATGCCTTGTCACAAGCTTCAGTCCACTATAATTCAACATCTTTAGTGAGAAGAGTATACAATGGTATTCCTATCTTGCTGAAATCCTTGATGAAATGCCTATAATATCCTGCATGGCCCAAGAAAATCCTAACATCCTTCTATTTTTCAAGTGTGGGAAGATTTGTGATCACCTCAATCTTTGTAGTATCTATTTGAATTCCTTTGTGGGAGATGTAGTGGCCAAGGACTACACCTTTTTGCATCATCATGAAGCACTTTTCACTATTTTAGGACAAGTTTTGGTCTTCACATCTCTACAGAATTCTCCTGAGATTTTCTAATGCTCGATTAAAATCAACACCATAAGTTGTAAAGTCATCTATGTAAATTTCCTTGCAGTCAAGAGAGATATCTGAAAATATGTTACTAATTTCCCTCTGAAATGTTGTAGGTGCATTGCATAAGCCAAATGGGAGTACTAAGTAGGCATAGGTCCCCCATGGACAAGTAAAGGTGGTCTTCTTCTGATCCTCTGATTCAATTTGGATCTGGTTGTAGCCATTGAATCCATCTATAAAGAAAAGTATTACTTTCATGCAAGTGTGTCCAACACTTGATCTATGAAGGGTAAGGGTAAATGGTCCTTCTTAGTGGTAGCATTAAGTTCCCTGTAATCAACACAAACTTTCCATTTCCCTCCTTTCTTGGGCACAATCACTAATGGATACACCCATTGGATATCCAAAATAGGGTAGCTAAATCCTACATCTAGCAATTTTTGTAACTCCCCTTTTACAATTTCTCTTAGTGCAGGGTTAATTCTTCTTTGTGGCTACCTCATTAGGGTGCAATCATCTCTAATATAAATTCTTTGTGTACAAATTTTAGGGTCCAATCCCTTCATATTATGATAATCCCATGCAAATGCATGTTGATGGGTCCTTAACAAGTTTTCTAATAACAATTGTTGTTCTTCACTTAGTTTGCTATTAACATTCAGATATCTTCCCTCTAACACCTGTACTTGTATAGTCAACCCTATCATGGATGCTTCATTAATGCATAGTACCTTTAGTTCATATGGTAGCAATGTATGGGTCATACTTGTTGCAAGAAGTCCATCTACAGGAAGAGTGGCTATAGGAAGAATGTTTGCAGGAAAAATGGTTGCAAGAAGAGCAAGCAGAAGTGTCTTGACTGGAACAAAAAAATGAGAAGATAATGCTTCCTCCACTTCACAATGATTTTGAATGATGTTAGCCAATACTTCATCCTCATCTTGAAGCTACATGAAGGAGCTTCTTCCTAAAATCATAAGTTGTGCCACAGAATTAACTTCCTTGGCCTCTTCACCAACATGTGGCCATACCAGATCATCCTCATCATGAAATGGCTGAGCAGGAGGATAAAGATCAAAAATTTTAGTGATTTTCCCATCTAAAATGGTCATGTCACCTAACTGACATCCAATATATGCATTTTTAGTTGCTAACCAGGGTCTTCCAAGAATAATGGGATACCTGCCTAGTGTAGCTTTGGGAGAAACAATCATGAAATATGTTGGGTACTCCCAAGAGTCTAAAACTACCACAAGATCCTCCACTATACCATCAAGCTTAATAGTAGAACTATCAACAAGCTATAGGATAGTAGGAGTAGATCTCATGATTGCAACGTTTAGTTGTTGTAGGATGTCCTTGGTCATTACATTGATTGTTTCCCCTAAATCAATTAGAGCATTTTTAATTTGGATCTCATTTATAATAACTGCTACCACAGGACTACCAGGGTCATTGTACTTGGGGATAGTCACTTTTCCAAGTATGATTTCAGCTAGTTGTCCCACCACATGAACCCTATTGGGTTCTTTCTTCTTCCTGTCTGGCTTCTTAAGACATGCTTCCTTGATTGTCTTGCCATAAATTAGGACATCCTTTATGGATTGGAATAAAGGGATCTGAACACATATATACTTCAACTAATCCAAGATGTCCAAATTGGTATCCTATTTTTCTTCCTTCTTCTTGGCAACTTCCAATCTCTGAGGAAATGGGGGTTCCTAATCAGTTTGCTTGGCTGGGACTAGTTCAGAATTTTTAGGTGCACTTGGGTGAATGGGATCATCTAGAGGTTCCTCTTCCTCTTCCATAGGAAGCTCAGTGATAATGGGCTTGGAAGGGGCTAGTAAAGTAGTTCTTGAATGCAAGTGGATGTCACTTACACTCATAGCATATGCAGAGAATTGATTTGAATTAGCAGAGTATGCAGGTTGCTACTGTGGTTTATTATTTGGATTGGGTGTGGGCTGAGCTGGTAGTTGAGTAGGTTTAGGTGGGTTTGAGCTTAAATTAGTAGGTGAATTCATTATAGCAAGTTATTTGGGCTGAGAAGGTGGTTGCATGTAACTAGTTGTTTGGGTTGGCCATTGTTGTACTCCCCTTCATTGATTTGTTTGTTGCCAATTTCTTAGAGGTGACGGCCAATGCCCTTGATATTACTACCAATTCCCTTGAGGTTGTTGCCACTGGGGTGGAGAGTTTTGATGATTGGGCTAATAATTTGGAGGTTTACTCCAATTCTATGGTGGATATCCTCCATAGCTCGATGGATATGGGGGATGCCAATTTTTACTAGATGAATAGGAATTGAAGTATGTCCCAACATAAGATAGTGGATCTGGTGGCGTACCTTTTCTTGGAGCCCAAAGCTTCCTTTGTGAAACATAGTAGACTTGATCTTCTTCAATCTAGATTGGTTTGAACTAAGGTTGAATATGCTTACTTTCAATATTAGCTACCATATTGCATCTATAGTCCTTCTTCTATCTGCAATGGGGGCAATACTCTGCCAACATTGCCTCTTCCTCTTCTTGTTTCTTCTTGACCTGAAATGTATCTAGGTGAGTAGCTAGATTGTTTATAATGTCTTGCTTGGAATCTTCCAACAAGTGTGTAATCTCCATTCTTGAGAATCCACTAGTAGATGACTTTCCCATAGAGGATTGGTAAGCTCTCCCTTTCTTTGAAGCTGCCCTAGAGTAGTTTTGGCATATTTTCTTAATGTCTTCCCAAGGAACTTGGATGATATCCCCTCCTGCCATCAGGTCCAAGGCATTAGTGCAACTCTCATTGATTTCTCTCAATAAAAGAAACTTATGTGATCCTTCATTGAGGGTATGGTGTGGAGATTTCTATAAGCAAAACAAAAACCTTGAAATATAATCTTCCAAGCTCTCATCCTCCTTCTACTGCATCATGAAAATGTCATCTCCTCTCATGTCACTGGCCCTGCAATATTCGTTGTATTTCTCAAGTAACTTTGTCTTCATGTCCTCCCAAGTTGCCACAATATCTATGCCTAGGCTCATGAACCATCTTAATGTAGGTTCTTTCAAAGTAGTAGGAAATAGTTTAAGCCTATGGGCATTGATGGTATAATCATATCTCCTGCAAAGTATGTCAAACTCGAACAAGAAGGTATCAAGATCTTTTGTAACAAGTCCATAAAATTAAGAAGGGATAAAGACAATTTTTTTTTAGGTTGTCCACTTCATTTTGATGGGAAATGGGGAAAGGAAAATTTGGTTGGTTAGGTATGTTTCTATTTGCATCACCCATGTCTACCGGATGGATTTACCAAACAAAGGGATTCTCGAACTAATTTTGATCTTCAATGGAAGCTTCAGAACTAGTTAGATCAAGAAATGCATTAGCAAAGGGGTTTATCTATTATTCTTATTCATTCTTAGGAAGATTTGGAAGCTCTTCTAGCTGAAATGGATGAGGATTGTTAGGAAGGAATCTCCCATAAGCATCTCTTCTCCTTCCTCTATGCATATGATATCAACTCACTATCAGCTAGCTCGCACAAATAATTGATAAAGAATAAGGAGGGGTCATTACTTTCTAAATGAGGGGTATGCTTTAAGAACAACTTTTAGAAATACTACAGCAAGAAAACTATCAATGACTCTAGAGAACTTCCTAGTTTGACACCATCCCCGACAACGGCGCCAAAAATTTATGCCTCCTATAATGATTAAAAAACTAGGTTGTTACAATTGTGATTCAAAGATTGGACAACTAACTTGAATATCTATTTTAATCATCATGAAGGTTCATTTAAATTGTCAACCCAAGGACGTGAACTTGAAATGGGTCAACAGAGTATGTGCACTAGGAACTCAAAGTAGCCATCTTCATTCTACAGCTTAGGAAAACACAATACTAAAAGTAAATTTCTTAGAAGGAAATAACATAAATTCTAACCATCAATCAAAAATTACACCAAGTTGAAATGCATGACAGAAATGAAAATCTAAGCAAACAAACAGAGCACTACTCTGCCTGCTTTGGCTATAGGAACAATCACATAATGGAATTCCAGTAGTTGTAGGAATAGTTGGTGCCATATTTTTGACTAATTACTAAACATAAAGTAATACTAAACTAAAGGAAAAATTATGTCTCACCAAGTGGGCCCCCTTCGATAAGTTTCTTCTTAAACTAATGAGAACTAAGATGCTCAAACATGGAACTTCATTTTATTCACTATAAATCATGATTACAAAAGAGTATTATATATGTATTACTGAAAACTCAAGAATTCAAGTACAATATCAAGTCGTGCAACCTCCAGAGAAGGAGCATTAGATCTTTATTTATACTACCAACTAAATAAGGCAATCAACTCCATAAACTGGGAGGACACCATTTAGGGAAAATAGAGAAAGTGGGGTGGTGGTTATGCATGCATGGAATCCGGTCAGACATGCATGTCCATCCATAGATTTAGTACTACAATAATGTGCACATTTGCTCAACATCAATAATGACCACTACAAGACTATTACATTTGGTTTGCATGAGGAATCTCTTTTCGTTCTCCTCCTTTGACTTTTGAGTGATTCCTTTGTTGGATGTTATGGTGCATGCCTACCTGGCAGTGTCTTCCTCAACTTAGCATTCTCAAATTAAATCTGCTTGGTAATGTTAGTACGCACAATAATTGCATATTTGTAACCACCTTAAGGAACATTCATTAACTAATGCAAAATTAATATAAATTGTCCATATAACATGCCATATCATTAAAGGTTTGCAAAAATAAGATTAATCCCAATGTCTATAGTTTGAGGAAATATCATAAAAGTATCAACACTTAATGTCAAATTCCATGATAAATTTAGCAACTAATTCATAAATTCTACCCAAAAATGAGACCATAAACTAGGCTCATCACCATTCAAGTAAGAGGAATATACCACTCTCTTACAAGCTTCCTTCCCTCCTCAGGGGTCATTTCTTTTTTCATAGCTTTCTTCTTTGCTATTACCCTTTCAAATTTGACTACTCTAGGAAGCTCAAGGGACTTATCCATTTCATCCTTCATCTTATTCTCATACTCATCTTTCCTAGTCCTCCATACATTCTCATTGAATGCATATGTCTTGAAAAATGCATTGTCAATAATAAAAAATTTCCAAGCTTTCTCCTTAAGATCATCTACATTATCTATTATAGTTAATAGTGCTTTTGTAACCCTACCTTGTGGAGCTAATAACTCTACCTCCCTTGCAGGTGATGGAATATTCTACATTATATCATTAGAGGTTACAATAACCTCATCATCTGAATCCATTGGACAGTCCACAAGCCTAGATACCTGCTGAATTTTTCTCCTCTTTGGAGAGGACTCTCTTGGTGGTGAATCAAGGTAAATGACTTGATGAACAAGAGATGGAGGTGAATGTTGCATAGGGGATTGTGGTCTAGACTCCTCTAATTGATTAGGAGTATCCCTTATTAGTTCTTTTCTCACAACCTACTTTTGTCTTCTTCATGAAAATACATATTGTGTTCTTGTTGGTTGGTATGTAGGCCTCTCCTTAGTGATGGGGCCTTCTCATTATCCTATTCTTCAATCTTTTCCTGAAGCTTCCTACAAATTTGTCAATTTTTTTCAAGATGGTTTCAATTCTTAGCATTAGATCTTTAATATCCATAAAAGTTCCCTTGAACTTGGGATCCTTTTCTTGCATTTATTTCTACAATTTGGAAAATTCCAACCACTTTATCTTTTTATCCTCTGCCTTCTACAGATCAAATTCATTCTAGATGATATATTTAGGATAGTCAAAGTTATGCCAAAATTTACTTACCCTGATTCTTGTTTTCAATGCTACAATGGAACCCTAGGGGTCATGGTTTCTTTCTCTATAGTTATTCATCTTTAAAGATGTAATCATTTTTAGGATATTCATCTGTCCTTCCTTGATCATCACAAAGTTTTAAATCATAGTATATGTAGGAAAAAGAGTTCCCTTCTTTTGTCTTGTCAAAAATGTGTCTTCAACTTGTCCAAGCTACCACATAACCTCTTGGAAACCTATTCTAAATGGCACAACTCTTGGTAACATATGTGGAGCTACATTTGTACCATATACTCTCAAAATATTGCAATTAGCATGTGGAATGACATCCCCCTAGTTATGACCAATTCCTACGTCAGACCTTCTTTCCTTGGGTCTCAAAAAATCATGCAACTC
Organism: Sequoia sempervirens; assembly: GCA_007258455.2. Lineage (NCBI taxonomy): Eukaryota > Viridiplantae > Streptophyta > Pinopsida > Cupressales > Cupressaceae > Sequoia > Sequoia sempervirens. The sequence continues at coordinate 44,588 of VDFB02268442.1, forward strand.
TTTGGGAATTCTTGGGAGATTCCTCACTAAAAAGCCCTTCAGCTTTGCAGAAAAAATATTTGAGAAAGCAACAAAACTTGAAGTATGACAATGCATATCTAAATGATGAGTCCAACATTGGACTAGAAGGAGTTTTTTTTCTCATCCCTCAAATCTAGTGGAATATCCTGTCCAAATTCCTTAATTCCTTTAGCCAAAAATATATGAAACAACAATGAATACCACTAGAATCTCACCCTAGTTTCACCATTCTTGATGGCCACCAAAGTCTTATGAATTGCATCAAAAAAATATGTAGATAAATCATATAATTTGTTCACCATCATATGTTGGATGTTAGTAATCATGTAAATGAAATCCATTGGAATTCTCTGAGGAGGGTCAATCCCTAGAATCTGACATAATTTTTGGTAGGTTATGAAAAAATAATATTCAAACATCTCAATTTAAAAAGGTTCCTTGTTAGCAGGTGTGAGCTTCATTTTTCTCCCTCCATTTCCCTTTACCATGAAAGTAGGTAATATTGTTACTATGAAGGTGATTATATTTGTTTCATATTCCTTTCTCAATGCTTACAGGTTGATTTGTTTAGTTACATCAGGGTTAAGATTAAAAACCTCAATAAGTCCTCGGGTTAGCTGCACTATTTCAACCCCTATATTTGACCTTACAACTCTGAAATTAGGGTCATAACTTGCATCTATGGCCTTGTGTAAATCTAAATCCAAATAGGCATTTGGAACTATAAGTTTTCTCATATCTAATCTCCAACCATTGTAGGTCGGAACACTAGCATTTCTCTTTCTGAACTAATACTAGAACAATTCCCATCCACAAACACGTTTTAGTTCAACATCCCTAATGGCATAATGTCTATCAGTTATTCCCTTGCTACTCCTGAACCTTGGAACATTATTTTTCCCTTAATTTTATCCATTGTTGACTCAAGTAATTAGGACAATAAATCCTCATGAAGGCCTCTCATGGGGATAGAACTAGAGGTTGGGGCCTTTGGGGATTCCATTTTTAACAATCATGTGATCTCGGAATTTCTACAAATGCAACTTATGGTTTCTTGCAAGGTGGTTTAGGTTTTCTCAAATAGACACATGGACACTAAGGAAAATTCAAAGTAATTCAACACCAACTTGATGAATTTCAAACCTTAAAAGAAATCTAGCAAGCACGTTTAAAGTATTAAGTAGGAAATTGCACACAAATTTCATAGAAAGTTTGGTCATAGAGAGGGAAAATTTACTTACAAGTGTTCGAATGTTGGAAACCATAATTGTCAATCACTGAATACTCACACTTCATAGGAATATTCTTCAAATCTCTTCATAATTCTTAGGTAACCTTGAATTGTGCTACAATTTTTGCTTTTATGGTGAAAAATCACCTCAGATTGATTTAATGGCATCATGTCCACCATTACTACTTGCTTGTGTGAACTAGAACAGCTTGATCCATTCAATTTTGCAACTTTAAATTATAGAAATTGATCTCTCAGTGATCTGGATCATTAGATAGCTCGAATGGATTCAACTAAGTTAGAAAAACATGACTCAACTAGACTAAAACATCAAGCAAGTGAAAATATTCCATGTGGATAAGCTCCTCCAACATCACCATGGGCCCTACCACCCTTAAGAAGCTTTAAAAGTGATAATGTTCCAATTCCACACAATCTTGCATGCATTTGATGGGAAATAGATAAAAGGTTGTGGGATAGTGAGGAGATTCACCATATTGCTCCACATGTCCTAAATTGTGCACCCATTAATCTCTTATCTAGTCACCCGCACAAGAAAAAATTTCCATGTGCCTAAATATTTGAAATCTGAATGGTCAGGATCAAAACATCTCCAACACGAATTTACCAAAAGAGGCCATGTGTACTCAAATAAATACCATTTAACCCTCCATATATTTCCTTAATATTTCAATGAAATATTTTACTCGCCCAATAGTCCATTGGATGGTTAGGATGATGCCACCTATTAGCATCCTATAATCCTAAACTCATTTGAGACCTTTTGAAGCATCCCCCACGGGATGGTGGGGATTGGTTCTAATTTCGTCCACATGGCATCATACAATCCCTTCAATTTATGGACCCACCACTAAAACCTTTTAACAACCTGCAGGGCCCATCGTGAAGACTGGATACACAATATTATCCCACAATCATGCACTATTTTTTCCATGAATATTTTATTCATGCATGGGGCCAAGCCAAGCCTTTTGAAGAAATTTTATGCACATCCTTCAAGTTTACAACTTAAAGCGGGGCCATTCACTAGGTTATCTTAGACTTATACCTAAAATATTTTTGAACCTAGTACATAAAACATAAGAAACAATATATAAATATGTCATGACCCATGAGACATAAGTTTTGACTAAATATTTAAGATGAACACGATTAGTTAGATTAGGATATAAGGGTCAATTATCAAACAATGCCAATAACTCAGGTTGTTTATTAATGAACCAAGAACTGGTGACATTAGGTCAATGAGTGATTAAAATAAAAAGGATAAGATTTAGTATAATTAGGGTCTTAGGAGGGTTTTAGCCATATAGGTGAACCCTAAGGAATGAAACTTGAAACCCCAACCTTAAGATAACCAATAAAAACTCAATTTTTTTGAAATGTAACTCAAGGAGCCACAAAAAATTTTCAAAATCCTATTAGTGGCTCTAGTTGGGGACATTTTTTCTTCCAAAACAAATAAAGATCCTAATAATCTCATGGTGAAGCAAGCCAAGCACAAAGAACCAAAACTAGGACATGCCCAGACTAGGTAGATGAACTAGACATATATACAAATACATACATATAATACAATGTACATGGAAAAGATCACACCTTATGAAAAGTATATTTTCAAGAATTTTCCATATACTGGTATCCAAAAATTTACCTGTTAGGCTCTGCATGTAGTATGAGTCTTCTCCATTGGTGTTTCTTACAAGATAAGGATCTAACCACAAAGCTTCAAATTTTCTATGCTTGCCCTTATCTTGGTATCTGGCATTCTACATTAGTACCATACTTCCTATCCCAAGTTTCCTTGGAGATGACCTCTTATCATACAATGTTTCACTTGTAACTACATCTTAGAACATTTTTTTTCCTCTTTTCTTGTTTCATCTAGTTAAGTCAAATTGTTTATTCTGTGTTGCATCTCATCACAAACATGTTCCTTGTATTCTTGAATGACATTGTACATCTTCATGAGTTTATTCATTAGTAATCTTAATTAAATGCCTTATACTAAGCAAAATGGAGATTATCCTATAGCCTTCTTGACAATAACCCTATCTAACCAAAGAAATAGTTTCAACTTAGAGTCCCAAGATTTTTTTTTTCAATTTCCCTCTTAATGATCTTCATCAGGCTTGTGTTTCTTGATTCAGCCTATCCATTACCTTGTGGGTGATAAGGAGAAGAGTATGATAATTGTATCCAATAGTTGTCATAAAAACTTATGAATTCATTTGATTTGAAGCACATAGCATTATCTGATATTATTTTTTCTGGCACTCCAAATCTGATCAAGATGTTATTTAACATGATTTTGACCACTACTTTGCTTGTATATTTCTTTGTGGGGATTTCTTCAACCCACTTGGTAAAGTAATTAGTGGCCACTAATATCTAAGAGTTTCCTCCACTATACTTTTCTATGATTTCTCCAATGAATTCTATTCCCCATTGTTGGAATGGTGCTTGGAATGCAATTGGTCTAAGAGGCATATTCCCTAGAAATTTTAGCTTTCTTGAAAACCTTTGGCATGCATCACATGCCCTGACCAATTTATGTGCATCTTTGAACAAAGTTTGCCACCAAAATCCTACTCTTAATAATTTTTTAGCAGTGGTCTTAGCCATATAGTGGCCACCACAACCACTATTGTGCATGTCTTTCAATATTTCTAAGGTTTCTTTTCCATCAACACACTTCAACAAAACTCCATCAAAATTTCTCTACCAAAATATTTTATCCACAATCACATACTTTATAACTTGCAGATTCAATGTTATTTTCTCATTATCATTTAGTCCTTTAGGACATGACATATTCTGCAAGTAGTAAATGATGTTTCTATACCATCCTAATGTTTGCATATCATAGATAAGAGAAGCATCAATATAATCAACAATGTTTACCTAATTTTCTTCCAAGTTTGATTCTTCCATCAATTTGGCCAGTCCTTGACCTCTGACCAGTCTGGTGATTTGCACATCAATGTTAAATTCTTTAATCCTAATGTTCCATCTAGCCCTCCTTCTTGTGACTTCTTGTTGGGTGAAGATATCTTTTACAACAACATTAGGAAACATCAGTCTTTTACAACTACCTTTACCAGAGTGTATACCTTCTTTCAGTCATATTGATGCAGGAGCATCCTTGGTTCTTGGAAATCTTGCATCAACCAAAAATATTTTGATTTCAGTTTGTTCTTGTGACATAGATTTTGGGACCCTAAAGATTCTTTCTCTTGCACTTCTAGGGTTTTTCATCTAAAAGAAGAGAGATCTAGGTCCCAAAATGCTTATGTAACACTCAAATTAGGATGCATGCTATATGATATGATGCAAATGAACTTAACTAAATGCAATTGATTGATTAGATTAAAATAGAATGAATGCAAAATTGCAATTTAAGCTATGTTTGAAAACAAATTGCAATATGAAAATGAAGAAATAATGCAAAATAGAAAGAGAAGGATGAAATCAGAGTGCACTTGAATGAAATATGAGTTGTTTGGAATGTCTGGAAAGCTAATAAATTTTACTAGTTTTTCACAGTGGGACTCATTCGCCCAAGGTGGTGAATTAGTCCTCCTACTAATGAAAATGTGTCAGGAACTGATTTATGATAGTTAGGATCTGAGATCTGACAAAATATAGATTTTCAGACCTCAGGTGGGACTCATTCACCAAGGGTGGTGAATCAGTCCACTCCTAGATTTCTGGAAAATCAAACAACTCCTCTGCAACACCAAATTTAGAAATTTCTGAATGTTAGGTTGCCGAAGTTAGTTCGACAGAAAACACTCAACAAGCTTGAAATAATGATATGTTGACTTGAAGAACCTAGTTGACTTGATTTCCACTTTTCAACACCTTTAAACTTATCAAATCTACAAAAAAAGGTTGCAAAGACACATGCAAAGGGGAAAAATGTTGGAGGGTTAGCAAATAGGGGTTTGCCTTGGTCAAACCCAATAGAAATAAATGAAATGCAAAGGAAATGTAAACTCACCAAATCCTTGGTCTTGTAATTATGAAGTAATGCCAATGGCTACTTCAAAGTGATTCAATAGTTGATTTTATTGATGATGTAAAAATGCTTGAATGCTTGAATGTATATGTGGATAAGTGAATTAGATGAATTAGGGGTTAAAATGAGATGAAAAACACTTATTTATACAATTCTTGTGCCTCACTATTCGTTCATACCTCATCACAGGCCGACATCAAGTGACTTTTAATAAAATCCTAAAAGGAAATTTGAAATATTTTGAATTTAGGGCCAAGGGGGACTCATTAGCCACCCATGGCGAATGGGTCCCACCTAGGACCTAAAAAAAAGCATCGGAAATAATGTTGTATTTAATGTTATTTTTCAAGATAATATGAAAAAATACACTTAATTAAGCATATGAGGGCATAAAGAGACACAATAAAGCATGAGAAGGTTGTAAATAAGGATATTGTTCCTAGAAAAGTGTGAAGGCTTGTTACAAGACTTTACAACACTTCAATATAGGACTTGTTGATCTGTAAAAAGGTGAATTTTAGGTGAATTGTATTAAATAGAGTCTCGAAGAATGTGGAAATGTCTTACAACACTTCACAAGACCTTCACAAGATGTCGTTCTTCGAGTTTTAGTACCTAAATAAGTATGTTCAAGCCATGATACATCATAAAATCAAAGCAACATATTTTCAACACCATGAAACAAGACCTAAAAGGCTATGAAAATGACAAAGGGCCATTTTTCTATGACACATTTAGCCCCCACTTTAGTGAGAGGATGAACTTGCTTCCTCACACTAAACTAGCCATGAACATTGAGGGAAGGGTTTGAATGTACTTACATTAGCAAGATGGAATACAACAATCAAGAGGGATGATCAAGCCCCCAGGATAAAGATACCATGGAAAACTAGACATAAGAACAAAGGAACACACAAGTGTTGAAATGAATTGAATGAAGCTTCAATCATCAATCCAACTAGTTGTGAAAGGAGATCTAGGCTGATTGTTTTGAAAAAGAGAATGTGCACTCACTTTGGGGCCATAAAACTAGTTATCCGTGGGGTGAGAAGACCCAATTGTATACTCACTCTAGGGCCACAAAACTAGTTTTCCACAGGGTGAGAAAGCCCAAAAAGTAAGATACATTCACTAGTTGGTATGCACTCACAAACATAAAAGTGACTATTGGGAAAAGTCATGTCACTAGTTGGGTTTCCCGCTCAACCATGCTAAAGCTATACTACTTGATAACTTTAACAAGGCAACACAAAGCCAAAGAAAATGTAAATGTCAGTTCAAGTTTCATGAGATAAGAAAAATAGGATGGCACCACAGGCATGCAAGTTGTGTTATTCAAGGTGGCCAAACAAATAAAACGGCTCCACAGGCATGCAAGTTGTGTTATGCAAGTTGGCCGAATGAGAATGCAATAAATGTAATGTGAAAGATTGTTCAAAGGAGTCTTGTTCAGTTTATGCAAGGTCAGTCACTTAGGGAACACTGTGTCTAATGTCTCCAAGAGAGGACCAATTAAAGGATAGTATATTCACAATTTAGGGGATGCAGTTTGTCATATCAAACCACAAAGAGGAATGTAATATGCTAAGATAGATCACACTTATGAAGGACATCACATGCAATGTCATCCACAAAGTGACAAATGTATCACATAAATGCACAATGAAATAATGGTAATGTATGCCCCCACTTTAAAGGAATTGCTACACGTCATTCTATGAGCAATTAATTGAAAGTAGAGAAGAAAAGAGAATGCAAAAAGAAAACAAGACATGAGAGCCAACTTGGAAAGATCTATGCCAAGTCATATGTTTCAAAGTTAGGTTGCATCATGTTAAGGAAAAAAATAAAAACAAAGAAAGGGAGGAAGTTTCCCCCTAGAAAAGAAAGTACACCAAACACATAAGTGATCTATGGATTTGGTTTTAGTATGCTCATTGCTACAAATTTTTTATGAAAGAGCGCGAAACTGTCATCATTCCCCAAATACACATAGAACTGGAAGAATGACACAAAGAGAGTGAAAACAAAGAAAAAAGAAAGTCCATTTTGAGTCAACATGGAAGAGACATTGATGTCTCAATGCTTTGCATTGTCCCAAAAAGGAAAACACAAGCAAAAGGAAACAAAACAAAAAGGTGAAAAAGCTTTTGGTTCAACACAAAGGGGACATTGTGGTCTCAATGCCTTGCATCATCCCCAAAAGGAAAACACAAGAAAAGACAAAAGAAAAAGGAAAAAGGATCATTTGGGTCAACATGGAAGAGACATAGGGCATCTCTATGCTTTGCGTCATACCCAAAAGGAAAATACAAAAAGAAAAAGAAAAAGACAAGAACTGTTTGGGTCAACATCAAAGAGACATAGGGCATCTCCATGCTTTGTGTCATCCCCAAAAGGAAAACACAAAACAAAGCATGATGAATAGAACAATAAAGAGATGAATAGAAGAAGTGTACAAGGAGAGGGAATGTCAAACACATGATACAGGGGAACATGATATGCACATGAAAATAAAATAAAGGAAACAATAATGTAAATGTAAGTCAACCATTAACTAAGTTATTGGTTTCTCAATCTTGGATGAACAAGCGGAAAAAGGAATAATGTGGTTAAGAGACAAGAACAAATGCATTACAAGGACAAGGATAACAAGGTCTTCCCCCCCACAAAGTGTAAAGGAAAGAATGAGCCGAGAAGGGTGAAGGTAAAGGATCATGCAATAGTGAGAATAGGAAATTATACAACTATGGAATGAAAAAAGGGATGTAGATTAGGTTAAGGTATGACAAGGAAATAGTTAGTATCAGTGAAGTGATACTTATTCAGTATGTCTTTCAATGTTCGACATTCTTCTATTTGATGTCCAAGGATACAATGATATTTGCGATATGGTATATGAGAATCATCAGGGTGAATGAACAACCTATTGGAAGGTGGTAAAATTATAAGACCTTTGTTTAAAAGTAGTTGAAGTCTCCTTTTACATTCAAGTGGAGGATGTGTAGGAAACTTTATCTTCTTCAATTTGTATGTCATTTGTGGTTACTAGGTTCTCCTTTTTCATGAATAGAAGTAGGAAGGGGACCCATAGGGATCCTAACATCCTTGTCATTAGAAGGAGAGAATGGTTGTTCATGGGGAAGGAGAATGTTAAAGTTAGGAGGAAGATTGAAGACCACTGTAATAGCATCCCAAATTCTCCTAGGTTGAAGAGGATGTCTGTTAGGATGAGAAGGATCTTGATATCCTAGTCCTATTGTATGTGCTTCAGTTGGTTGTTTTTCAAGAAGTTGATGGATGTCATGTTCATGTTTTATGTGACAACCTTGTTTACTTAATATAGTGAATCCTCTACCATATGTTTCTTCAAGGTTGATAGGAATGTTTATGATTTTGTGCTCATAGAATGGTTGGGATTGTGGTGGTTGAGAGGAACTAGGTCCACTTGAGGGAGGAACCTTAGGTCCTATGTTGATTTCAGGATGTAAATATGCAAAGTTATCAGGTGGTGTAACTGTAGGAAGTTCTTGTGATCTCATAGAGGGATAAAAGGTTGAATTTGCTTCTAGGTTGTCAAAGAAATCATTTTAGAACTTGTTCATGCTAACATCATCTTCTCCAATGATGTATACATTATGAGGAGGAATCATGAGGAGTTAAAGAAGCATGAGGTTGTTCAAGGTCATAAAGGTCACAACAAAAGGTACAGTTGGACATGTCTACCAATGATTTTAGGGAATTCCAAAACTTATTGAAAGAAAATGCCATGATGCCAATAAACTAAGATGCAAAAAAAAATGAGGAAAAATAGAGAATCTGTAACTGAAAATAGAATGCAGGAACAAAAAAGTGTAATGTAGAAAAATTCCAAAGAGAGTACATAAATGTTGTTTCAGAAATGCAAAGGGACTGATTCGCCCTAGGTGGCGAATGAGTCCCACGATGCAATTTTTTTGTGTTTTTCAAAATTTTAAGGATGATTTAAACTTTCTACAGAATGCAATAACAAATGCAGAATGCAAATTTGTACTTTTTTCAATGAAATTGAATGCAAAAATGAACACTAAATGAATGTTTCACTACTGCAAAATGAAAGGTCCTAGAATGCAATAACAAATCAATGGCCTAATTGAATGCTAATGCAAATGAAAATTAGGATGCAAGATTTGAATGCAATCAGAAGCTTTAAAATGTTCAAATTTTGGGTTCACCAAAATGTGACAAATTTTGGGACCCTAAAGATGCCTGCTTTTGTACTTCTAGGGTTTTTCACCTAAAAGGAGAGAGATCTAGGTCCCAAAATGTTTATGTAACACTCAAATTAGGATGTATGCTATATGATATGATGTAAATGAACTTAACTAGATGAAATTGATTGATTAGAATGAACTATAATGAATGCAAAAGTGCAATTTAAGCTATGTTTGAAAACACATTATGATATGCAAATAACTATGAAAATTAACAAATAATGCAAAACAGAAAGAGAAGGATGAAATTATAGTGCACCTAGATGAAATATGAGTTGTATAGAATTTCTAGAATGCTGATGAATTTTACTAGTCTTTTAGAGTGGGACTCATTCACCTAGGGTGGTGAATCAGTCCTCCTACTGATGAAAAAGTGTCAAGAACTAATTTATGACAGTCAAGATCCAAGATCTGACAAAATAAAAAAATTCAGACCTCATGTGGGACTGATTCACCAAGGGTGGTGAATCAATCCACTCCTAGATTTCTAGAAAATTAGACAGCAACTCTGCAAGACCAGATTTGGGAATGTCTGAATGTCAGGTTGTCGAAGTCAGTTTTGCAAAAAATAGATAGAAAACACTCAAAAATCTTAAAATAATGATATGTTGACTTGAAGAACCTAGTTGACTTGATTTCCACTTTTCAATACATTTAAACCTATCAAATCTGCAAAACAAAGGCTGCAAAGAAACATGCAAAGGGGAAAAATGTTGGAGGGTTAGCAAATAGGGGTTTGCCTTGGTCAAACCCCACTTTGGTAATCAAACCCAATAGAAATAAATAAAATGCAAAAGAAATGTAAAATAAAAACATGCAAATGCTATTAACTCACCAAATCCTTGATCTTGTAAGTCTGAAATTTATCCAGAAATTTATGCCTTCAGGAATAAGTGACATTTTCTAGAATAAAGCACCAAGTAGTTTCAAGCCTAACAGCTAGTTTGGTCTCTTATGGATCCTTCCCATAAATTTTGGATCCTTATGGTGTGTTTTGAATTGTTTCATGAAGTGTCCCCAACCTTAATTTAGGTCCACACTTTCATCCTATGCACCCATTGAGGAGATATCCAAATTTAAGGCCGACCTATTTCATGCACATGTTACATTTCCTTCATCTAGGGATTGTAGTGATCTCTAGCCGACGCAGAGGATTCTAGACCACTAAATGTGATATAAATCATTGTAATAGATCATTAGGAAGGTGATGAAGATGAAGATAGGATACAATTTGTAAGATATTAGCTCGCATAAGGAGCATATAGGAATATTGTATGTTGAACATGCTGTATTAGGCCTATGAGCCCAATTTGTAAACCCAAATGCTACTGGTTGTTTGTAATTGAAATTTATGATAATAAGAATGTTTGAATCTGCATTTGCCTCCATATTTTGTGTTTCTTATGTTGTGTAATTCTTGTTGCATGGTCTAGACTATTCTCTTTGACAACCCTCCTTTTGTGATTGCACCAGATTGGTATTAGAGCCCCAGGTTTATTCCGTGAGAGATCGTCAAAATTTGTGGAGTCCTATTGAAGATTTATTGTGGGGTGGTAGAATGAGGATCTAACTTGTAGCTGTAGAGGACTTGTGTAAATATGGTGGGAAGAAGAAATGGTAGAGGAAATGCAGACCTAGCTATAATGGCAATGTTGAGAGGAATTGACGCTAGATTAGAAGTAGCCAAAATGGCCCAGAGGAGAGGTAGAAGAACAGGAAGAAAGGGAAAGAGAAGATCAACCTAGCCTTGATCAAGGAGAAGAAAGGTTCATAAGAGCCCTAACCAGAGTAAATACTAAACTACATTTAAATCCAGTAGATTATTGTGCTAAGTTGGATTCAGATGAATTGCTTGATTGGATAACAAAGATGGAAAAGTATTTTGATTTTGAAGGTACCACCAAAGACAAGAAGGTGAAATTTTCTTGTACAAAGTTGAAAGGACTGATGAGCCTTAAATATGCTCATAGTTTGAAACTTTTGATACTCTTACTTTTGTTATTACTAGTTGTTTAAACCTGTTGATTAAAGACTTTTCGGGTAGTATCCTGTAGCAATGAATTCCATATTCCTACAGCTTGACAACTTTATTAATTACCTTTTTGACCTCCCGCATGGCTGATGTATGCTTATGATTTTGGATAATGGAATAGGATTAACGTGTGATTAATGAATGGATGTCGTGTCACTTGTGTGTGCTTTCCTTTGCCTCTGTCATTTAGTGTAGGTTGTTGGAGGAAGCAGGAGCTGATCAAGTGCAAGGAATCTCGGCTCTATTGAAGAAGTTGTTCCAGTAATAACTCTTTGACCGAATCTTTGGGAAGAAGTTTAAACGATCCTTTGATCTAGGGAGTGTGTAATGCTATATTTTCTCTGGGTCGCGTCGAGCAGATAGACTTTCATTTATGAATATCTATTCTGTGGATTCAGAATGTATTTATGATCATGACTCCCTCTGATTAGTTAGTTAGTTGTCTCTTTCATTTAAATAACTATTCCTCTTATGTGAGTGAACGAGGATGAAATAGTATGTGTTTAAATTAAGTTGAATAAGCAATAGAGTTCTGTGTTAACTTTTATTTTCAAACAAAGTAATCGATGTATCCTAGTTCTAAATATGAATAAAATTCAATGAAGCTTTGAGTCAACTTCTTGTGTAATCTAGTTGATGCTTGCTAAGGGGGCCCACTTAGTATTGTGTACCAAGTTGTTGTATTTAATTGCTCATTTCATGTTGATTACTAGTTAGAATCTATTTCTATAGATTTCAATGCAAACTCAGCCTTGTGTTGTTCCTGCAGCATTGGGAATCCATCCCTATGTCTGTTCATACAGCATAAGGCCAGTTCACAGTTTGTCCTTAATAATAGCTGATATGATTTCTGTTTTAGCCAAGTTGTGTTTGAGTTAGAAAGCTTTACATTGCATTACTTTTAAGCATTTGTTTTCTATAGATGGTGACTAGAAACTAGTTCTTAGTGCACATACCGTGCTGCTCCATTTCAAGTATACGTTCCCTAGTTTGATAAAGTAAATGAACGACCATGAGAAGATGTTAGTCACTTGTTGGAATGTCCAATTCCCAGGTTTAGTTCTGCTGTGACTTTTATATCTTTTTATGGGTGTGACCATTTTTGGTGCCGTTGTCGGGGATCGAACCCGGGTCACCTGCGTGACAGGTGAGAATACTCACATGGGGAACATTTTCTTACTCAGTCTTGCCTTTTGGTCTATGTAATGCGCTAGCAACATTTCAGAGAGCAGTAATTAGTATTTTTGCTGATATATCTCATGATTGTATGGAGATTTATATGGATGACTTCACTACCTATAGGGTTACATTTGAAGAAGCACTGGTGAATTTAGAAAAAGTATTGAAAAGGTGCAGAGAGCAAAATTTGTCTTTGAATAGTGAAAAGTGTTTTATGATGATGCAAGAAGGTATTGTTCTAGGCCATCATCTCTCCAAGGATGGAATTCAGGTTGACCCTGCTAAAATTGAAGTTATTCTGAATTTACAAACTCTTGCAAAACAAAAGGATGTCAAAAGCTTCCTTGGCCATGCAGGCTATTATAGAAGGTTTATAAAAGATTTCAGCAAAATTGTCAATCCACTATATGCCTTATTAACTAAGGATTTTGCATTCGATTGGACAGAGGCCTGTGAAAAATCTTTCTTGCAACTAAAGGACTTGCTTACTAAAGCCCCTATTCTTCAAGGTCCAAAGTGGACTCTTCCTTTTCACATACATGCAGATGCTTATGATTTTGGCATAGAGGCAGTCTTAAGCCAAAAACAAAATTCAATTGAGCATACTATCTATTTTATTAGCAAAAACCTTCAAGGTCCTAAGCTAAACTACACTGTTATAGAAAAGGAGTTGCTAGTAGTAGTGTATGCTTTTAATAAATTTGGGCATTATGTCACAGGTTATCAAATATTCATCCACACTAATCATGTAGCAATTAGGTATCTGATGAACAAGTCTGCCATCTCTGGTAGGTTGGTAAGATGGCTCCTGTTGTTGCAAGAATTTGACATTACAATCATTGATAAACCAGGAAGAGCTAATGTTGTGGCTGATTTTTTATCAAGGATTTAAATAACTGCACCTGCTGAACATGAAGTCATTGATGATAGGTTCCTTGATGAACACTTGTTTTCTATTGCTACACACACTCCACGGTATGCAGACATTACCAACTATCTAGCAGCAAGCAGAATACCAGCTCATTTTTCCCCTGAAGAAAAGAAACTGTTAATTGCAAAAAGTTTTAACTTTTCATGGATTGCAAATTGTCTATTTTACACTAGACCTAATCAAGTTATGAGAAGATGTGTAAGAGAAGATGAGACTTATGATATCTTGCATGCTTGCCATGATTAACCATGTGGGGGACATTTTGCAGCCAAAAGAACATCAATGAAGGTTCATACAACATGATACTATTGGCCAACATTACACAAGGATGTTGTAGCTTATACAAGGAAATGTGACAGATGCCAACGTATGGGAAGACCAACCAAGTCAGATGAAATGCCACTATATCCATAGGTAATAGTCACCCCCTTTGATAAATGGGGAATGGATTTTGTTGGACCAATTGATCCACCATCAAATGGTAAGTCATACATTCTGGTTTGTATAGATTATGTAACAAAGTGGGTTGAAGTCAAGGCAATGACTCATGCTCGTAATAACAAGGTTGCTGAATTTTTGTATGAGAAAATTTTCACTAGATTTGGAGTTCCCAGAGAGCTTGTAACTGATTAGGGAGCTCAGTTCACATCCAATTTGATCATTGCACTAATGAATGACTGTAAAATCAAACATAGGAAGTCTAGCCCCTATCACCCTCAAGCCAATGGTTAGGCGAAGGTTACAAATAGGGAAATAGAAGAAATCCTAACAAAGATAGTGTAGCTCCATAGGAAAGATTGGAGCAGTAGACTTTCTGAAGCAGTTTGGGCCTACAGAACTGCATGGAAGACAACAACTGGGTTTACACCTTTTGAACTACTTTATGGGAAAACAACCATGTTGCCTATTGATTTTGAACATAAAACTTTGAGAACAACTCTCGAACTCAATATAGAAATTTCTGAAGCATAGAAGGAATGTCTCCTACAGTTGAATCCCTTGGAAAAAATGTGAAAAGCTGACCTACAACATATAGAAGTTGTCCAACAGCAAAGGAAGAAATGGCATGATCAACACATCAAAACCAAGCAATTCTCTACTAGTAATTGGGCTCTACTATATGATCCAGATATCAAGAAAACCAAGGTAAGCTCACAACATGCTGGCTCAGTCCCTATGAAGTTGAGAATGTGTTTGACAATGGATCAGTACAGCTGGCCACAATTGATCCAGTCTGTTTCAAATTGTTAGTTAATGGACACCGACTGTAGTGATATCATAAGCTGACATCAAAGGAAGAGTTCCTGAAAAAGTTTGTTTTGATTGGTCTTCCTGCAGCAAAAGGCTTAGGCCTTTTTCTTGTAGCTTCTCTTTAATTATTGTGTTGACTGCCCATAATAAAGTTTTTTTTTTTTTAAGAAAACCACTTTTCTCTGTTTCCTTTCATCTATCACATCATTCATTCATTTATCTGCCATGTCATCCATATTGCCACTCTGCCTCATTCATGCATTCAATCTTCCAACTATCATTTTATGATACGTTGTTGTCCTTTACGGCATGCTCGAGAACTGAATTCAAGGTACGCAAAATATTTTCATTATAACATAATTTATTCTTTCTGTTTATTCATTAATTGTAATGTCTACATCAGCCATAATTGCATGCTTTAGTCTTATCACCCTGCACATGTGAGGACACATGTTGAATGCTAAGTAGGGGGCGGGGGTATTCTAATTTGAAATTTTCCTGTGCCAAATTTATGTTTGCCAAAATAGTTATGTTCTTGTACTTTCTAAAGTACGATTGTGAAGCCATATCCTAAGAACAAGTTAACTACTTAGTTTAAGTAGTTATTAAAATTATTTTATGCAAATGTCTAGTTGTTATTCTTGGTAAGGAAAAGGAAGTGCAGTAAGGAAGAAGAGTCTTTTTCAAGCTTTCAGCATCAGTCTGAGTTTTTGTTTTAAGGATTTTTGATCATGGGTGGCCAACTGGTGAGGCACGAGCCTGTGGCTCATGAGGCGTTGATACAGGATCCTCAGTTAATGCAAGCATTCACCAATTGTGGATGGTTAAATTATTTCTTGAGAATTGATTCTTTTGATGAAGAGGCTGCAGGCGAATTCTTAAGAACATTTTCAGAAAATGAGGCTACGGTATGGGGCTTGGCAGTGGCTGTGACAGAGGAAAGAATTGCAGAAGTTACTGGATTACCGGCAGTTGGTGAAAATTTTCCTGTTGGAAGGGATGTTGTCTCTGCTAGGGCAGAGTTTATCCTACCAGCTGATGGGCCTTTGGAAATCTCAAAGCAAGGGTGCAAAAGAATGTCCCTACCTTATCCATACTCTGAATACGCCATCTTTGTTATCAGGTATTTAACTTGTGAAGGGCGCTTCTCTTACCTACATTCATATCATTTCAAATTGTTAAGTCATATGAGACATGGACTGGTAGTGAACGTTCCAAATTTTTTGTTTAACCTATTGTAAAGTAGTGCACACGAAACCCAAATGGGTAAACAAAACTCTGTCACACATCATGCCCTAATAAAAATTTTGATTGAGCGATCTTTAAGGGATGTTTCACATCTTTCATAGAATGAGTTTATTTCCTGAAAAGGTCTTCAACTACCTGAACCCCCTAGGGTACTACTTGTGTAGCCTAGAAGAAAGAAAATGAGAATTTAGTCCACAAGTACAGAAATAGAGCAAGAATCCGCTACTCCTGCAGCACCCAGTCCTGTAGCTTCTATTCCAACATCCTCTACTAGTGTGCAAACAAGGTCTGTCGCTAGGAGAGAAAAAGGAAAGACAATTGTAGGTGAGTCATCTGGGGTAGGGCAGACTCCTGAGTCAGACCCACATACTCAAAAAACAAAAAAAAATTGCCTCGTCCTCTCCTGCGAAGTCTTCCCCTATTTATGTCTCTCCTGCAGCAACACCCATTAATACTCCAATTTCAATATCTTCTTCCTCTGTTGAGTCTGGATCTTCAAGACCAGCTAGGAAAAGGACTACTAAGGAAGCATCCTTTGATGCTGCTCCTTTTAAAAAACTACCAAAAAGGAGTTCATTGAGAAAATAGTATAAGCCTGCTACAACTTCCATTCAAACAAGAACTGTCATAATATTGGAGGACTCTGCTGAATCAGGTCATGATAACTCCCTGGATATGTCTGCAAATGTTCCACAAAGTTCCTCTATTGTTCCTGAGGTAGCACAACTCAGTAATGTTGATAAGGGGAAAATGCTGAGTCTGGATGACTTGGCTTGTGCGGCTAAGAAAATTTTTGAGGAAGAACAATCTTCTTCCATGCAGCAATAGGGCTTCATCCTGTAGCAAGAGGATTTTGTCCTACAGCAAAAAGAAGGTGTGCTTGAACTGCCTGAAATACCCTATGATAATCCATTGCCCACTAAAGTTTTCATAGACTTAGTTGTGTATAAAAGGACTCTATTGATTGCATACTTGGAATTTTTGAGAATTAAGAGGAAGCCTGTGTCATTCCAGACTTTATGTTTTTGCCATTTCACCAAGACTGAAGTCCAATAAAGTTTATGGGATGAGGGAAAGAAAAAGCTGCAAAGAGAAATTGAAAGGAAAAAGCAAGAAATTCAAGATATGTAGAAGAAAATGGATAAAATGATGAAAACAACTGGACAGATAATGGAGTGTAGGCCGCCACGCAAAGTATATGCAATGTGCCTCAAGGAACAGTTTCTTTGGTTCAAACTAATGAGGATCTCTAGAAATTTAGATCTCGATATTCAAACAGCCAAGGAATTCTATGATGCCTATGAAGTGGCCCCTAATTGGTTGAAAAACTCCATATGTGAACTTTATTTACATGGTTATTTAATTCTTGCAGAAACTGAATGGAACCCACTCCTTTATATAGGTGATATCCATCTAAGAGCACTTATGTCTTGGGCTGCAAATGAGGTCAATTATGGGAGACAGTTGGAAACATATGATGAACCAGAAAGAGATGAACCTATTCTTCTAAGAGCTAAGAGTTTAGACCCACGCACAGTTTTAAGAACCTGGTTTGAAGTTACTTATGGATGGAATCACGCTGAGGAAAGAAGGAAAATTTTTGACATCAGACAACAGGTATATAGTGAGTTCAAAGAGTATAAATATTCATTTTGGAAACTTTCCTCTTCCAAAATTGAGACAAGGTGGGAGAGATTGATGGTTGGTCTAAGAAATACAGAGCCTCACAGCCCGTTGAACTTCACAGCAGCACTCAGGAGAACATAAAGGTACATGCAATTGGGTTTGCAAAGCAGATTTGAATTATGGATGCCACTGACTTTCCAACACCCAGTTTTAATGTGGCCACTCTATCCCTTCCAATCCAAGGATATCAATGAAGAAATAGAAAATTGAAAATTTGAAAGATGTCAGTTTATGCGAGGTTTTTACTTCAAGTTTGGAACTTCATTGTAGGGTCATGTTACTCCAACAAATTTCAGGGAAACAACAAGGAAAGTCAATGCTGGAGGACCAGCATTATAATAAGTAGGGGGTAGAATGATGAGCCTTAAATATGCTCATAGTTTGAAACTTTTGATACTCTTAATTTTGTTATTAATAGTTGTTTAAACTTGTTGATTAAAGACTTTTTGGGTAGTATCATGTAGCAACGAATTCCATATTCCTGCAGCTTGATAACTTTATTAATTACCTTTTTGACCTCCCGCATGGTTGATGTATGCTTATGATTTTGGATAATGGAATAGGATTAACGTGTGATTAATGAATGGATGTCGTGCCACTTGTGTGTGCTTTCCTTCGCTTCTGTCATTTATTGTAGGTTGTTGGAGGAAGCAGGAGCTGATAAAGTGCAAGGAATCTTGGCTCTGTTGAAGAAGTTGTTCCAGTAATAACTCTTTGACTGAATCTTTGGGAAGAAGTTTAAACAATCCTTTGATCTAGGGAGTGTGTAATGCTATATTTTCTCTGGGTCACATCGAGCAGATAGACTTTAATTTATGAATATCTGTTCTGCTTATTCAAAATGTATTTATAATCATGACTCCCTCTAATTAGTTAGTTAGTTGTCTCTTTCATTTAAATAACCGTTCCTCCTGCGTGAGTGAATGAGGATGAAACAGTATGTTTTTAAATTAAGTTGAATAAGCAATAGAGTTCTGTGTTAAGTTTTATTTTCAAACAGAGTAATCGATGTATCCTGGTTCTAAGTATGAATAAAATTTGATGAAGTTTTGAGTCAACTTCTTGTGTAATCTAGTTGATGCTTGCTAAGGGGGGCCACTTAGTAAGTATTGTGTACCAAGTTGTATTTAATTGCTCATTTCATGTTGATTACTAGTTAGAATCTATTTCTGTAGATTTCAACACAAACTCAGCCTTGTATTGTTCCTGCAGCATTGGGAATCCATCCCTGTGTATGTTCCTGTAGCATAAGGCCAGTTCACAGTTTGTCCTTTAATAATAGCTACTATGATTTCTATTTTAGCCAAGTTGTGTTTGAGTTAGAAAGCTTTACGTTGCATTACTTTTAAGCATTTGTTTTCTATAGATGGTGATTGGAAACTAGTTCTTAGTGCACATACCGTGCTGCTCCATTTCAAGTATGTGTTCCCTAGTTTGATAAAGTAAATGAACAACCATGAGAAGATGTTAGTCGCCTATTGGAATGTCCAATTCCCAATTTTAGTTCTGTTGTGACTTTTATATCCTTTTATGGGCATGACCAAGGACATGCATACCTTTGGTGTGAAAATTTTTAGAAAGATGGGAAAAGAAGATTGTAGAAAGATGGGAAAAGAAGAGGAAAGGAGAAGATAAAATCATGGGATTGGATGGTGAATAAGTTAAAGGCAAAGTTTATTTCTACAGGTTATCAAACTAGTTTGTTCCAGAGGTTACAAAATTTGAAGCAGAAAGAGTTAAGTGTGATAGAGTATATTGAGGAGTTCTACAAGTTGAATATAAGATCTAGACATTCAAAGGATGAGGCCAGGCAAGTAGCTAGATATGTGAATGGCTTGAAGTTGTCTACACTATTTGAAATAGCTGAATAGTGGGAAGAGCTTAAGTAAATTGTGAAAACATAACATCACTGAACCCAACCACATCCTACCTGATATGAACATTGCTTACTTAAAAGTATACCAAAAAATCAAATTAAATCAATACCCATGTTTTTACCACACAAAAAAAGCTCAAACTTTTTGAAATGCCTCTAGACCAAATGAGCAATTCAATAAGTATTTCCCATGACCAAAATCTTATCACATCTCTTCTCTACAAGAAGCCTCACTTTTGTCCCTTTACATACCATGTTTTTCACTCCCATTGTCTTTCTCCACAATGGCAGCTGCATTTTTCTCCTTGAAAGCATCTCATCCAGATCAACCTCATTTTTCTCTACGAAGAGCATTGAATTCATGTTACATTTATCATCCTTCCCTAAAATCACGGGCTCTGCATTCCCATTATCCTCCTTGTCATCATCATTAGCTGCAATTTTCCTTCATTTGAAATTTCACAATCAGCACTCCCAAGATCATTCCTATTACTTAAAACCCCTAATTCTGCATCCACATCAACCTTTACTTTGTTGACATCTTAGGTGAAGATGATGAAAGCATGCATAATTTCATACAAAATTGCCTTGACAACCTTGAGAACAATGCATCATTTTACCCCTAATGAATGTCCTTGTGAAGTTGAAATCTTAGGTGAAGATGATGAAAGCATGTATAATTTCATACATAATTGCCTTGACAACCTTGAGAACAATGCATCATCTTACCCCTCCATGCGACAACCAACACCTTCTATTATTCCACCATTAGAGATGTTTGGTTGTCTACATCCTAAGATTGAATCACAAACCGAGCCTAAACTTCAAACCATGAGTGAACCTAGTCTCTCTAACCAAGCGCATACTCACCCATCCTACGTTAATAAAGTCACCAACACACCCATCAACCTAGAAGAGACTTATGGCCAAGGCTTTAAGATATTAGCTAAACAAGTATGCGACACAACAAATTAGCATGAGATTCATAATTTGTTAGAGCAAATCCCAATTGAAGATATTAAAGGACTAGGATATCAAGATCCTCCTCCCTCCACATCTTCCAAGGAAACAAGTGTGTCCTCCATCATAATGAAAAAATCCCTCACAAGGATGATAGGATCATTTTAGGTCCTCCTCTGAATCCACCTCAACAAGCTCCTCAAACAAGTAAGAAATCTAGACCTTATAAAGTCAAAGAATTGCCATTCCTACATACTCAAACAGAAATTGAATGATAAATGTAACAACTTTTCAATCTACGATGGATTAAATTGCTACCTATCAATAGAAGCAAAAAAGGTAAGAGTACAAACATGAATTATTGTGCATATCATAGAACTCTTGGGAATCTTACTAATGAGTGTTGTGCATTAAAGATGATATAGAGTGATTTTAATCCTCTTGACAATTCTTATGACAACATAATTGGATAACAATTACATGAACTTTGCTCCTTGTCATGTGATAGTTGTAGGATCATAGTATACTCACTATTACATGTTTTACATTCATTGAAAATCATTTTCTATATTGCAATGAGCTCATTCTACCATTTATCTTGGCTCATCCTTGTCCTGCACTTAGTCGGGGCAAGGAGTTAGATAGTCTTGTACAAGTTTGGCACTTGATGTTGTCCCTTTGGCTAGTTACCTGCCTTCTGCATATACTGAACAAGATTGGGATGTGGATGACCTACTATAGGTTGAATTGCATTTTCCTTACTAGTATTTTCTTTGTTTTCTTTTCATGTTCTTTGTGTGATTGCAATGTGCGTAATGTGATCCCTCATATTGTTTTGTTTGATGTGTCTTTATGTTCGTTCCTCTATTTGTATCTACATTCTTCTATATGTCGTAAACCTTTACTTTTCTTTTGTCTTGTGCTTTCCTTTCGAGGATGACACAAGGCATCGAGACTATTAAAATATTAAATGTAATATTAATGGTCATCTTAGCTTTAGTTAGTTTTTACTAACTTTAGTTACGCTTTAGTTGTTTTTAGTATCTTTCTGTTTTCCGCTTTAGTTAGCTTCTATTAACGATGGTTTCTTTTTAGAAACATTGTTGTGTAATTTTCTATATAAGGAGCTTTCATCTCCTTTTGTAATTATGCAATTATGAATATCAATTATCTTTTCATGGTATCAGAGCTTAGGCTCGAACCTGATTAGTTTTAGAAATTTCTTAGATGTGTTTTTTTAAATCGATTTTAAAAAAAAAAAATCGAAGAAAATTTTAAAGAAATTTTTAAGATTTTATTTGTAAACTGATTTTTTTTTAATTTGAAGGGCTTTACGGTCCTCTAGTTTTTGGCGGTTTTCTGCAAGGTTACATGCTATTTTTTTGATGGGTTTTGAAGTTTTTTTGGAGATTTTATGATTCTAGTCTATTGTTTGGCACAAACCTATCTTCTCTGGTTGTGCAGATCTGCATTATTTCTGGGTGTTGTTTGTTGAAGATCGTGTTGTGACAGGTTTTGGTTCGTGGTTTTTGGGAATTTTCTTTTCTTGGCTGTGTTTACCTAAAAATTGTGGAGTTTTTCTCCAAATTTTTGGAAGATTTCTTGGTTGATGATTGAAGTTTGTGCTTGTGCCAGTTTTTCAAAGGGTATTTGTAGATATACTGGGCATCTTCATCAGTGTTTCCAGGTGATTTTGCAAAAATCCGTGTTCTCATGGCAGCCCAAAGGGTTGTTTTTTGAGCCAAGTTTGACATAATTTTTCTAGGAAAAATAAAAAATTCTGCAAAGAGTTTTTTTAATTTTTTTCTAAAAAAATTTGCTAAAAAGTTTTTTGACAATTTTTTCCTATCTAAAAAATCGTGGGTTGCTACTAGGGTTTGCAGACCAGTTTTTTGGGCGATTTTTTTCTCAAAAAAAAACTGTGAACCTAAAGATTCTAAAGAGTTTTTGAAAATTATGTCTATAAAAATTTTGCGGTTCGAAAGCTTTTTGAGGATTTTTTCTTAAAAAATATTACTTATAAGAGTTTCAAAGGTTTTTCTAAAAAATCTTACTATTTTTGAGCCTCTTTTTAAGATGATTTTTGAAAAATAGTGAGAGTTGTGCCAGCTAATCACAACTTTACCTCATTTTTTGAGCTTTTCAAAAATGAAAGGGATGGATTCTTTGTCTAATGTCATGTTGGAAAGTACATAGAGGTTCAATGGGAAAAGTTACTACCTGGAAGCAGTGGAAGCTCCCAGTTTTTGAGTGTCGGTCTCTTGATTTGATTGTTCTGCAAGAAAGGATCTATAATCGCAAGGCAGTTATCCTTCTCTAGTTATCAGTCACTAATGATATGTTGCCAGAAGATTATGGGTAGACTTAATTTATGTTTGTACAATGACCATTAAGCAAGGGTATTAAAATATTAAATGTAAATTAATGGTCATCTTAGTTTTAGTTAGTTTTTACTAACTTTAGTTACGCTTTAGTTGTTTTTAGTATCTTTCTATTTTTTGAAATAGTTAGCTTCTATTAACAATGGTTTCTTTTTAGAAACATTGTCTTGTAATTTTCTATATAAGGAGCTTTCATCTCCTTTTGTAAGTATGCAATTATGAATATCAATTATCTTTTCAAAGAAATTTAGGTCTCTTCCATGTTGACCCAAAATATTTTCTTTGTTATCACTCTCTATGTGTCATTCTTCAAGTTCCATGGGTTATTTAGGGAATGATGATGTTTTCCAAACTCTATAATATCTTTGTAGCAAAGACATACACTGACCCCAAATCAATGGATCTCTTATGTGTTTGGGATTTCATTTTGGGGGTAACCCCTTTTGTGTCTTGTTTAGCATTTATCATTTGCTACTTTAAAGTAATTGCTCACAACATGGTGTTTAGCAATTTCTTTAAGTGGGGGCATACATTGGCATTATCATTTTGAATTTTTTTTAATATATCTTATGTTTCATAGTGCGGTCTTCTTACTTCACATGGTGTGTCTTCTTGGTGGTTTCATTGGGTTTGATGTCCTCCAAGAGGGAAACCTTTCTTGGCATATAACATTTCTCTTAGTGGTGATGCTATGCATTGCATTCCCTAAGTTTTGAATCTTTTATCCTAGACTTGTCCTCTCTTTGAGACATTACGCACGATGTTCCCTAAGAGGAGACCTTACATGAATTAAGCAAAACCCCTTTGAACATGTCTTATTTGCATTTTGTTAAAAAGTGTTTAGCATAACATAGCTTGATAACCTTGTGAAACTCCTAAGTTATAACCCTTTTTCATAGCCACCAAGCATAACACACCTTGCTTGCCTATGGGGCCTTGTTTGTTCATAAGTGTCTAGCATAACACAGCTTGCTAAGCCTTATGAAACTCAAAGTTCATATTGTGTGGTGCCTTATTAAAGTTATTGGAGGTATAACTTTGGTATGGTTAAGGGAGCCTAATAAGATTCTTATTTTCCACTCCTAGGGGCTCACCTAGTGGACAACGAATTTCACTACCCCATGTGAGTGTGCATTGTTGCTTGCATAGTGGACAGCAAGTTTCACTTGTAAATGTTTTTTGGACAAACAGCTAAGGCTTGATCCACATTGAGTTGGACAAATAGTCGAGGCTTGATCCACCTCTTTTCTTTTTCTTTCTTTCTTTGAGTCTTTGGCATTGTATGATTGAATACCTTGTCATTGTTGCATATATATGTTTAACATAGGCATGTGTCTCCTAGTGCATTTGTTGGTTTTTCCAAGAGATCTTAGATCTTGGGGGCTTGATCATCCTCCTTGACCTTTGTCGTCTTATCCTTCCAATGATTGTACAATTAGAACTATCTTGATTGTCTACTTTAGTGTGAGTTTAATGCAAGGTCATCCTCTCACTAAAGTGGGGGCTAAATGTAGTGTAGAAAAATGTATCCCTTTACATTTTCACACTTTCTTTGGACCCTCTTAGTGAAATTGGGCTTAATAATGCCTTAATTTGGTTTTGAAAAATGTATCCCTTTACATTTTCACATTTGTTTGGGTCCTCTTAATTAAAATGAGCTTAATTATGCCTTAATAAGCCCTATTTTACATTTGCAAGCCTAATTAATTAAATTTTCCAAAGGGAAAACCCGACAATAATTAATGCTAAGACATAACACTTTACCTTGAGCAATGTGTGTTCCAAGAATAGGGGCTTGGGACCCATTCGCTCATGGGAAAATGGGTCCTCCCTAGGCCTTTGAACCTAAATTTAAAATATGATCTTGGTAGTATTTTAAGGTCCCCAAATCCATATTTCAATGTTGGCTTGTGATATTTGAATTTCGGGAAATTAAGGATACATACCTATAAATACAAGGTCTTTTTATCAAATCAAGTGTAAGGTTTTCAAGAAGCAACCTAGAATTTTTATGCAAGCATTCCTAGAGAAAAGTTGATGATCAAGAACATTCAAGAGCAGATTTATCAAAGATTTATTGCAACATTCAAGATCCAATCATAATGTTAAAGTCTTCTTGCATCATGCATGTTATTAGAGCTAACATTGTGATGTAGGTTTCAAGATCAAGTTCAAGCATTCAAAGCATTATTTCACGCATCAAGATCCACATCCATTGAAGCCACTTCCTGCAAGTTGTAGACCTTCTAAATTCTACATTCAAAGATCCATCCAAGGGTTTCTTGAGTGGTAACATAGCATTGTTCATTCAACATTCCTTCTTTCATTATTCATTTCAAGGTTTGATTACCAAAACGGGGTTTGACCAAGGCAAACCCCCATTCACCAAAAACAAACATTTTTTTCCCTCTTGTGTTTGTGTTGCAGATTTAGATTGAAGAAGAATTGAAGATCTCTTGAAGTGCAAGATTGGAAAAGTTGTCGAAGTTGTCAAATCAAGGAATCTAACCTATAGATCTGATTTCTGACTTTCCAACAATGAAAACTAGACAAATCAAAAGCTAAAAATTAGTATTAGAGGCTCTCAAAAGTTAATAGAAAATCCTGACAAAAGACCCATTCGCCCATGGGAAAATGAGTCCCATAAAACCTCCTGAAAGTGAGTTTTGGTGATTGGTAAACATCATTTTTTTGCTTCTGCTAATATTGAGCTTTATATTGTTGTTTAAAGTTTGAGTTGGCATAATTGGGTTGATTTTCTATTTTCAGGAATTGCTCCTTTGCTTCAAAGGCCACACAAATTAGGGAGCAATGGGTCAAAATTCAAATGGTCGAATAGAGAAATAAAGGAATGGATCCTTCCTATAAAGGAGCATATATAGACATCCAAGATCCAATCCTAAGGATAATGATGATGCTAGATGATATAGCTAATCTACTAGAAAATGTGCCATTAAAAATTCCACAAAGGGATGAACCTAGTCCATCTTCAACTCATATAACAAAACAAAAACTACCAAAGGTTGTTACATCTCTACAACAAGTGGTTCCTCCTACTAAATCTTTGGTTGACTATCGAATTCACCCTAATGAGTTCCCAGAAGATTCAAATTTTCTTAGGTAATGCACCCTCCTAGAAGAGTTATTGTAAAAAGAGCATCCACGAATAGGATGCTAATCAATTTTGATACAAGTGATCAATTGGTGGATGATGTAAGAGCACTTGCATGCTCTCAATTTATGGAGGATGACAAATTTATCACCACAAGGGAATTTAGGGAATTTATCCTATAAAGCAAAGGTGAGGAATTGCACCAGACTTTGGATAATCGAAGTCTCACTGAGGATAAAAGGAATGAGGTCATTACTCAACTTTGGGAAAGGGTAAATAAGGAAATGGAAAATATGACACCTGAGAAAGGAGGAGAGCTTGTAAAAAGGGCGGTTGCTTGCTATTACCGGATTGGGATATATCATATGCAATTGCATTTGATACAATCAAAAGATAAGATGCAAACAACCCAATGCTAACATTAGAAGAACAAGCAAATGCCTTATATTTTGGCTTGGGTTTCAACCCAAGGCATGAAACCCTAGCCATTTGGTTAACCTTCCTTGAGACCAACAAACCAAAATTCATCGATGACACAAATGAATTGATTGGAAACTTGATTGTCACTACTAGAAAAACTAACACTAGTGCCTTGCAAGCTGCCACACTGATAGTTAATTCAGCTATGTTCACTAAAGCTAGGTCAACAAATTGGAAGTTGATTTAGCAAAAGTTAATAAGGAAAATATGAAGTTGCAGGAGCAATTGAATTTTGTGTCTAGATTACTACCACCTCCTTAGTCAAAAGTAAGTGAGAAGGAAGATCAAGAAAAGGTAGCATTAAATGTTGAGATCAGGAAAATAAAAAGAGAGCTCCATAAGGAGTTAGAAATGAAGACAAAGAGAGATCAGTAGGTAAAGATCTCTAAGATGATTGACAACCCTTTTGGTCATAGGTTGTCATGCATTTTGAGCCTTCTTAAGGTGACATGGAATGGATATAAAGAAGTCAGAACAGCCTATATTACTCATATTGTCTTAAAGAATAAGTTACAAAGTATTATTGATACTTGGTGTCCTAGGAAACATAGGATTAAAAAAGATTTTTTCAGTAATAAGTTTTGATTTGTATGCCCCAAAGGAATTAGAGGTTATTTCTGATGTTTTAGAATACATTGAAGATAATATGATCATACACCAAAGTTTCCAATTAGGCATGGAAAAGTTTCTTGAAGACTTTGATGACCTCAAATATAGTTTCATACCTAACATAATGAATGAGGTTGAGATAAAGGAATATAAAGTATGGAGGACTAAGTTTAGCAATATATTACCTCATGTCATTAACCCTATCATTGAAGATGTAGTTTTAAATACTAACAAGATGAGTACTGCTATAGATAAGTTGATAAAATTAGAAATGGGATTAAAAAGGTTTGCTAAAGATGTTAAGAAATGGATTGAAGGTGGGTATGCAAATCATTTGCTCCAGCAGTTTTGGCACATCCTTGGCCATCAGAAGAGCTTTATGCTTCGAGGGTGGAAAATTAAAATTAATAAAGTGCACAAGCCTTCCCCATTTTGTTTCATCATGGGTATCAAAGAGTATCTTTTTCTGTAGTTTCTAACCCTTTTATCCTCTACCAAAACATCTTTTATCTCTTGCTAGTTGATTGTACTCTTATTTTGTCTAATCCTAAAAGGACAAGATTGTCAAATGAGAATGTGACATCTGTCCATGGCCCGAAGCTTGTTGCTCCCTTGTTTCTATAAAAGGGATTTCATAGCCATTTCACAAGGATCTTAGAATTTTTTAAGCAAAGTGTCTATATTTTTGGTCTGTATCAAGTTTGGTCTAGGATTTTGTAGGAAGAAATGTCAATGTAATTGCTAATTTTGTTTAACTGTACTAGCTCTATACATGAATATATTTTGACAATTTCACAATTAATTGTCTCCTCATTTGTATACTTCTTTATCATTTATGAATACAAATTGATCACGGTTCACTTCTATTCACCTTTGCAAGTTTTTTGCAATTGAATGTTTCTTTTATAGCTTCTATTCAAGTAATGGATTAAATTGTTGTATAAAGACTATTCAGGGTTTTGAATGTATGTAGGGATTATTAAGAAGAATTGATTGTAAATTCTAAGAATATCAGTGTAAGGCATTGATATTGAGCTTTCATAGAATTAGGTTAAATACTGTTATTCAGAGTTTTAATTGCATTTTCTCGGACTCTGTTGCCTAGGTTTAAGGCACTAGTCTAGATGTATAGTCTGGTTATTTTTCCATGATCGCCA
Organism: Sequoia sempervirens; assembly: GCA_007258455.2. Classification (NCBI taxonomy): domain Eukaryota; kingdom Viridiplantae; phylum Streptophyta; class Pinopsida; order Cupressales; family Cupressaceae; genus Sequoia; species Sequoia sempervirens. The sequence continues at coordinate 73,037 of VDFB02268442.1, forward strand.
AATTTGACAATCAAATTTCTCTTTCAGTTGATATTTATTCCATAACATTATTCCCATGTTCTGAGAGTCATAATGCATAAAACTACACGAATCTAGCCTATCAAGTGTGTTTCATCTGTAATTCTTGGTCACATAAAGAGATCATATCTGTTTAAAGCAACATCTTGCATGAATTGTATGAAATCCCATTAGGTATTGCATAGGACCACCCTCCTAGATTTTGCACAGCCTAAAGTGTAGAGAAAATTGTTAAAAATTTCCCCTATTCGTTGGCCAACCCCCTAAAACATTTGAGCATAAGAATTGGCTACTTCTTTAGATAGTTTCAAGAATGAGTTGAATTACTCAAAAACTAACCAACAAATTGGCGACTCTGCTGGGGAGATTGCTAGAAAAGATTTGTCTAGTCTAGTGAATTATTTTATTGAATAGAGTCTAAAGTATATTTGTGTGAATTGCCTTCTATTGTTTAAATCTCAGTAACTACATTTGTGTTCACAATATTTTCTAAGAGATATATCTTAATTCCCCTAGTGGATGGCGACTCTGAAAGTCTCCTTAACAGGTGTGTAAGAAGAAAGTTTATCAAGAAGAATGGGCAGAAGAAGATCTCTATTTAGGGATAATCCTACAAAGAAGCTTGAAACAGAGCTACTAGCTAAAAGGTAGACATGGAAGGATAAGGATGCAAGTTAGCTCCTCCTTTTGGTAATCATTTTGTCTATGCAATTAGTGATGATAGTTCTAAAAATTCACCTGAAGACCCTAAAATGAATGAGGAAAGTACATTGACGACACCCTTATCAGATACTGGCCTTATTAGACTTGAAATGATGGCCGAACAAATAAGAAAAATAGAACAAATCTAGAGGGATTATGATATTAGACATGGTATCCATAATCAAAGTTTATCAAGTTTATCCATAGACATGATATTAGAGGGATTATGATATTAGACATGGTATCAATGATCACCAAATTTGAAAATCAAATTTCCCTTTTAGTTGATATTTATTCCATAACATTATTCCCATGTTCTCAGATTCAGAATGCATAAAACTCCATGAATCTATCCTATCAAGTGTGTTTCATTTGTAATTGTTGGTCACATAAAGAGATCATATCTATTTAAAGCAATATCTTGCATGAATTGTACGAAATCCCATTAGGTATTGCAGAGGACCACCCTCCTAGATTTTGCAAAGCCTAAAGTGTAGAGGAGAAAATTGTTAAACATTTCTCCTATTCGTTGGCCAACCCCCTAAAACATTTGAGCATAAGAATTGGCTACTTCTTTAGATAGTTTCAAGAATGAGTTTAGTTACTCAAAAACTAACCAACAAATTGGTGACCCTACTGGGGAGATTGCTAGAAAAGATTTATCTAGTCTAGTGAATTATCTTATTGAATAGAGTCTGAAGTATATTTGTGTGAATTGCCTTATGTTGTTTAAATCTCAGTAACTACATTTGTGTTCACAATATTTTCTAAGAGATATATCTTAATTCCCCTAGTGGGTGGCGACTCTGAAAATCTCCTTAATAGTGTGTGTAAGAAGAAAGTTTATCAAGAAGAATGGGCAAAAGAAGATCTCTATTTAGGGATAATCCTATAAAGAAGCTTGAAATAGAGCCACTAGCTAAAAGCAGACATGGAAGGATAAGGATTCAAGTCAGCTCCTTCTTTTGGTAATCATTTTGTCTATGCAAGTAGTGATGATAGTTCTGACAATTCACTTGAAGTCCCTAAAATGAGTGAGGAAAGTACATTGACAACACCCTTATTAGATACTGGCCTTACTAGACTTGAAATGATGGTCAAACAAATATGAAAAAGAGAACAAATCTAGAGGGATTATGATATTAGACTTGGTATCCATAATCAAACTATTGATCCTAATGTGCCTAATGTTTATTTTACAGCTTCTATTCAAGTAATGGATTAAATTGTTGTACAAGGAATATTGAGGTTTTTCAATACATATAGGGATTATTAAGAAGAATTGATTATTAATTCTAAGAATGTCAGTGTAAGGCATTGATATTGAGCTTTCACAAAATTAGGTTAAAGACTATTATTCAAAGTTTTAATTGCATTTTCTCGAACTCTATTGCTTAGGTTTAAGGCACCAATTTGGATGTATAGTCTAGTTATTTTTCCATGATCACCAAATTTGAAAATCAATTTTCCCTTTTTTTTAATATTTATTCCATAACATTATTCCCATGTTCTCAAATTTAGAATGCATAAAACTCTAAGAATGTAGCCTATCAAGTGTGTTTCATCTCTAATTCTTGGTGACATAAAGAGAGCATATATGTTTCAAGCAATATCTTGCCTGAATTATATGAAATCCCAATAGGTATTGCATAGGACCACTCTCCTAGGTTTTGCAAATCCTAAAGTGCAAAAGAGAAAATTGTTAAACATTTCTCCTATTCATTGGCCAACCTCCCGAAACATTTGACCATAAGAATTGGCTACTTTTTTAGATAGTTTCAAGAATTAGTTAGAATTACTCAAAAACTAACCAACAAATTGGCAACTTTGCTAGGGAGATTCCTAGAAAAGATTTGTCTAGTCTAGTGAATTAGCTTATTGAATAGAGTCTGAAGTATATTTGTGTGAATTTCCTTATGTTTAAATCTCAACAACTATATTTGTGTTCATAATATTTTTTGAGAGATATATCTTAATTCCCCTAGTGGGTGGCAACTCTAAAAGTCTCCTTGCTGGTGCAAGTGTAAGAAGAAAGCTTATCAAGAAGAATGGACGAAAGATCTCTATTTAGGGATAATCCTACAAAGAAGCTTGAAACAAAGCTACTAGCTAAAAGGTAGACATGGAAGGCTAAGGATGCAAGTAAGTCAGCTCCTTTTGGTAATCATTTTGTCTATGCAAGTAGTGATGATAGTTTTGACAAATCACTTGAAGTCCCTGAAATGAATGAGGAAAGTACATTGACAACACCCTTGTTAGGTATTGGCCTTACTAGACTTGAGATGATGGCCGAACAAATAAGGAAAAGAGAACAAATCTAGAGGAATTATGATATTAGTGATCCTAATGTGTCTAATGTTTCTTTTATAGCTTCTATTCAAGTAATGGATTAAATTATTGTATATGGAATAATGAGTGTTTTGAATGTATACAAGGATTATTAAGAAGAATTATTTGTAAATTCTAAGAATATCAGTGTAAGGAATTGATATTGAGCTTTCACAAAATTAGGTTAAAGACTATTACTCGAAGTTTTAATTGCATTTCTCGAACTCTATTGCTTAGGTTTAAGGCACCAGTCTGGATGTATAGTCTAGTTATTTTTCCATGATCACCAAATTTGAAAATCAAATTTTCCTTTTTGTTAATATTTATTCCACTAACGTTATCCCCATGTTCTCAAATTCAGAATGCATAAAAATCCAAGAATCTAGCCTATCAAGTGTGTTTCATCTGTAATTCTTGGTCACATAAAGAGAGCATATCTGTTTAAAGCAATTTCTTGCATGAATTGTATGAAATCCCATTAGGTATTGCATAGGACCACCCTCCTAGGTTTTGCAAAGCCTGAAGTGCAGAGGAGAAAATTGTTAAACATTTCTCCTATTCGTTGGCCAAACCCCTAAAACATTTGAGCATAAGAATTGTATACTTCTTTAGATAGTTTCAAGAATCAGTTGGAATTACTCAAAAACTAACCAACAGATTGGTAACTCTACTAGGGAGATTGCTAGAAAAGATTTGTCTAGTCTAGTGAATTATCTTATTGAATAGTCTCTGAAGTATATTTGTGTGAATTGCATTTTGTTGTTTAAATCTCACTAACTATATTTGTGTTCACAATATTTTCTGAGAGATATATCTTAATTCCCCTAATGGGTGGCGACTCTAAAAGTCTCCTTATCGGTGCAAGTGTAAGAAGAAAGTTTATCGAGAAAAATGGATGGAAGAAAATCTCTATTTAGGGATAATCCTACAAAGAAGCTCGAAACAAAGCTACTAGCTAAAAGACGAGCATGGAAGGCTAAGGATGCAAGTAAGTCAGCTCCTTTTGGTAATCATTTTGTCTATACAAGTAGCGATGATAGTTCTGACAATCCACCTGAAGTCCCTAAAATGAATGAGGAAAGTACATTGAGAACACCCTTGTTAGGTACTAGCCTTACTAGACTTGACATGATGGTCAAACAAATAAGGAAAATAGAACAAATCTAGAGGGATTATGATATTAGACATGGTATCCATAATCAAACTATTGATCCTAATGTGCCTATGCCAAATTCTTAGACATAAAATATATTTCCAAGCCCTCCTGTTTAAGAGAAAACTCATTTTTCTTATTGAAATCTTGCCATATCTAGTATGGCTACAAGTACATCCTATTTTGTTCCACAAAACTCAAGATCTAGAAATATACTCCAGATTGAAGAAGAACTATTGAAAGAGGTAAATGATCTCCAATTTGAATTAAGCGAGTTGGAAGAAATGAAGATTAGGGATGATATGAAGAAAACAATAGAAAATATGAAGGCTTTTTAACATTTTGGTGATACCTTTGCATCAACACTATCAAATCCCATCAGAAGTAGTAATCTTCTGAATGTCCCTTTCAATAACTCTCATGTAAACACTCGAAGAAATCCTTTGGTGACTAGTACATTGCCAACTAGTACATATTCACATGTCCCATCATAGGATATGTCAAATATTGACGTTGCAGGAAGTGTTTCTCAAAGAATTTCTCAGCCTCTTGTGTCCCAACCAAATAATGCCCATGCAATCTAGGCATCCATGAATTATGTTTTCTCATCAAACCCTCACGTAAATCCTACACAAAATTCTCAATTCCGGTATAATACTCAACAGTAAAATATTGCTCAAATGTCTTATGACCAAGTAAATGCCCAAGTAAATCAAAACATACCACAACGTAACCCACAACCTCAAGTAAGTCTTCCACAACAAAATCTAGGAGGTTATGGGCAATATGGGGAACTACCAACAGTACAACCCAAATGGAGGTGCTCAAATGGGTGGAAAAAATGCAAATCTAACAGGTGGTCAAAATGTTGTAAACCAACAAAATTCCCAAGTGAATCCTACTATAGGGAATTTCCCTACAAGAAGGCCATTGCTACTAGAGAGGTATAAGCAGCTGGATTTCACCGATATCCCAAGATATCCTAAGCCCATTTCTAATGACATCAGAAATTTATTGATTAATTTTTCAAGAAATAATGTGCTATCAGGTGAAGATCATCGAAGGGCTTTCTTGAACTTAATTGATGATTTTGAAATTGAGGATGAAGATGTTGTCATGAAGCTATTTATGCAATCACTGACGAAGGATGCCAGGGATTGGTACAGAGGTTTTCCTGATACGAGTATTGGGTCATGGGATGAGTTTAAAAGAATATTCAAAGACCAATATGCAGATAAAACTAACACTAGATTCATTATCAATGAGTTTACAAGCATTGCTAAAGGCCATAATGACTTCGTGTCTAATTTCAATACTAGGTTTGTCAAAGTAATGAACAAAATTCCACCATAAATGAGACCTAGTGAACCCATGTGAGTGGTGATTTATTGTAGTGCATATGATCTGAAGATGGGTTATAATCTGAGAAAGAGAGTAATTAATACTAACCAAGGCAAGGCACGGAGGATTTTCATCAAGGAAAGCAAAAATGAAGTAAAGGATCAACATCTCAGTAAGCCAAGGGAGGCGCTTGAAGCTAAAAATAGTGATGGAGCATGCAAAGGAAAGGGTATTGAAAAGCCTACAAATTATGTTGTTTCTCCTCTCATAAAGGAAAAATACTAGAAAATGAAGGCTGAGCAAGAAAAGAAAGATACTAGGTGTACTCAGGAAGATCAATCACATGGTAAAGAAGAAAAGATTAGTGATCAAATTACACCTGTTTGTGACATTCCAAGATATGTTGTTGACATGGCCCAAGTATTGTCACAAATTAAAGTATTTGTTCCTCTTTTGGAAATGATGAGAATAGTGGAACACAAAGAAAAGGTAGTTGCCCTTATTAGTGGAGCAGCTTCAGATTCGGATGATAAGAAAAGTATGATTACCCCACCTAAAAAGGGTAAAGAAAAATCAAAGAAGGTTGGACCTAAAAGTGTTAATGAAATACCAGAAGTGTTTTTGGGCACAACTCTCACCACTTTCCCAAATCAAGTTGACCTGTTTTATGTAACTCTGCAAATAAATAATAAATGGGTTAAGAATAGCATGATTGACTCAGGGGCATCCACCAATGTTATGCCTCTAGCCATTATGAAAGAATTGGGACTACAAGTAAAGCATTTTCCAAATGCTTCGTAATGGATTCTAGGGAAGTTCTAGTTATTGGAATAATGAAAGATGTACATTTCAAGTTGGTTGCACTTCCTGAAAAGAACTTTGTAATGAATGTAGTTGTTGTTGAAATTCCACCCCAATATGGAATGCTTTTATCAAGAAAGTGGTCAACAACAATTGGAGGAAGCGTGCAATTGGATCTCTCTTATGCCATAATCCCTATTAACGGCAAGGATGTTAAATTGAACAAAGAAAAGAGATCCCCCAATCTTATTGAAGACTTGCAGTTACCTGAGTATGTATATTTTGCTGATATTGACATAGAGAATTTCAGAACTATAGATTCTCCATCTGAAGAAAATAAAATTGTACCAATAACTCAAGAGATTGAGGAATATGCTCAAGAAGATGAATTATGGTTGATGCATTTTGATGGAGCATATTCAAAAGAAGGATCAAGTGCTAGGGTGATCCTTATATCACCTAAAGGTAAGTCCTATAAATATTCATTTTCTCTCAAATTTGAATGTACAAATAATGTTGCACAATATGAGGCTTTATTGTTAAGACTTAATATGGCCATCAAACATAAAATTTGAAAGCTTAGGGTTATAAGGGATTCTAAGCTAGTAGTATCCCAAGTTAGGGCAAAATATGTCCAACAATAAAAGACTGAAGCAAGAAAAATCTATTGTTTGGGATACCACAAATTTTTTTGATGCATTTTCTATAGATTGGGTGGAAAGAGCCAAAAATGCAATGGAAAACCTCCTTGCAAATATTTCCTTGAGACCAAATGATATTACTTTGCTGGAATATCTAAATTTGAGGCCCAATTGAGGCCATCCATCCAAGATAATATCCATAACTAGCAAGTATTTACTAATGACCAAAGATTTATTGAAATTTTTGCATTGTATAGATGAATACTATTGCCAGGAAATTGACTTCCAGAGTTTTGTGAAGAAAATTGATGGAAAGGATACTATCTTCTGGAATGAAGTGATTCAGCTTAAAACTAATAAAATTCCCAAGGGGTTGGTAGCCTTGGAAAGAGTTTTTGACAATTCTGATAAATGTAATGTTAGACCAACTCCTACACATGAACAAGACTTGGAGGAAGTAAATTTGGGAACTGAGTGTGCACCAAAGGTGGTCTACATTGGTAAGAAACTCAACCCAAAGATTAGAACAATCCTTATTTCCTTACTCGAGAAGTATGAGCATGTCTTTGCTCAGTCATATGATGACCTCTAGGCTTACTGAGAAGATTTGTTTCAGCATGAGATCCCTCTTAGGCCAGATGTTAAGCCATTTAGGCAAAATAAAAGACCCATAAATCCTACACTGGCACCTAAAATGCAACAAGAGTTAATGAAACTAAGAGACGAAATTATCAAGCCTATCAAACATTCCACTTCAGTTTCAAACCTAGTGCTAGTCAGAAAGAAGAATGGAAACATAAGGTTGTGTGTGGATTTTAGAAATTTGAATGTCTTCATTAAAGGATAATTATTCATTGCAAAACATGGAGCCAATGTTGCAGAAAGTTACTAGTTGTGAGCTATTATCAATGATGGATGGATTCTCTAACTACAACCAAGTAAAAGTGAAAGAGTCTAAGAAGTACAAAATTGCTTTTACTATGCCATGGGGTACTTATGTCTATGTAAGAATGCCATTTGGTTTGACTAACATAGGAGCAAAATTTCAAAGAGCTATGGATGTTGCATTTTCAAATTTTACATATTCATGGTGGTGTATCAAGATGACGTGATTGCTTATTCCAGAAAGATCATTGTATGCACCTAAAGAAAATATTTGCTAGAGCTTTGGAGTTCGATATTTCCCTCAAACCTAAGAAATGTGTTTTTGGGGTAACAGAAGGAAAGCTTCTAAGCCATATTGTTTCTAAGGAAGGCATTAGAATTGATCCAGAGCGAGTTGCAACAATAGAGAAGATCCCCCAACCCAAGGCTATAAAAGGTACTTAATCCTTTTTTGGGCAAGTAAATTTTGTGAGAAGATTTGTAACAAACTTTGCTGATGAAATAACAAGGTCTATTTCAAATATGCTAAAGGAGAATCAATATCATGGAATGAAGAACCAACTAAGGCATTTCAAAGCATAAAAGAGGCAATCCAAAGGGCTCCTATCTTGAAATCTCCAAATTTCTCAAAGCCTTTCCAACTCTTCTCTTTTGCCTCATTCCACATTATTGTTGTCGTCTTATTGCAAAAAAATGATGAAGGATTTGAGAAACCAATTTCTTTCTTCAATAAATCATTGCAAGTTGTTGAGTTAAAGTATGACATGGTAAAAAAAAAAAGCCTATGCATTGGTTAAGCAGTCAAGAACTTCAGGGCATATCTAATAGGGGCTACAATTGTTGCATATGTTCCCAAAGCTGCTGTAAAAGACATCTTCACACAACAAGAAGTTATAGATGCATCATAAGTTTGCAAAGCTGCAGGGAAACTTGTTGAGGTAGCTTATAGACATGTTTGGTGGACTCCATGTTGTGTGCATGCCATGAACAATGCACTCAAGGACATGGGGAAGATTGAGTGGATCATAGCAGTGGTCAATGATACTAGAGATGTGCATATGTTTATCTACAACCACCACACTTCACATGCACTCTTTAGGAGCTTCTCTAAGAAGGAATTCTTGAAACCTACTAAGACCAGATATGCATCATATTTCATTCTCTTGGAGAGAATGATTGAGTTGCAAGAGTCACTACAACTCATGGTTATGATAGCAGATTGGAATTGGTGGGCCCAATCCAAGGCATAGTAGGGGAGGAGGGTGAAGGATACAGTGAAGAGTGATGTGTTTTGGAGTGATGCAAAATATATAGTCTCCATCATTGCTCCAGTTTTTTAAGACATCAGATATGGGGATGCAAATGCACCTGACCTTGGAGAGGTGTATGAGTGCATTGATTCTATGCTTGACTATATGAGGGTCGTCATGTGAGAGGAGGACCCCACATTAGCATTCTACAATGAGCATATTCAGCCAATCTTCATTGGAGATGGGAAAATCTC